>PJEM01004310.1:9417-91754 GCA_004023845.1 Helogale parvula | reverse complement strand
TCTGGACCAGCCTCTGTCTCACCACCTGACCCACAGGTTCTAACCCAGCACCCTAGAACGTCCCGGTGGGACGAGGAGCCAGGGGCAGAATGAACCTGATCGAAACCATCCTTTCCCAAACCTCAGTTTTCCGTGCGTCCTCACGGTCTTGCTTTATCAGCGGACCATTTGTTCTCTGGTTACTTGATGCGGGGATGTCTCATTTTATTGCGATTCACTTTATCGCGCTCCCCAGATGCTGCGTTTTGTACAGATTGAAGGTTCGTGGCCACCCCAGCATTAAGCAAGAGTGTCAGCCCGACTTTTCCAGCAGCATTGGCTCACTTCGTGTCTCTGAGTCGCATACTGGTCATTCTCACAATAAGTCAAACGTTTTCATTATTGTTACAGTTGCCATGGTGATCTGTGATCGTGATCTTTGATCTGACTTCGGTACTTGTTTGGGGGCATCACGGCCCGCGCCCATGTAAGACAGCCAACCTTACGGATAAGTGTTCTATGAGTTCTGACCTCTCCGCCCGCCAGCTGTTTCCCGTCTCTCTCCCTCTCCTTGGGGCCTCCCTGTTTCCTGAGACACACGACATCGAAATATGGGAAATGACTGAGCCTACAATTGCCCAGAGTGTTCAAGTGAGGAAGAATCAATCAGTGCAGCAAACCTGATTGTCTCATTTGAAGAAATTGCCTCCAGGCCGCCCCAGCCTTCAGCGACCACCACCCGGGCCAGTCAGCGGCCATCAGCATCCAGGCAAGACCCTCCACCAGCAAAAAATGATGGCTCACTGAACGCTCAGGTGACGGTTACCGATTTTTAGCAATATCTTAAACTAAGGATATGTACACTGTTTTCTATTTTTAGACATAACACCGGGGCACACTTAATAGACTATGGTGTAGTATAAATATAACCTTTGTATACACCGGGACACCAAAAAGTTCATCTGATTCTCTTTATTTCGACATTCACTTTACAGCAGTGGGCTGGCACGAATCTATGATATCGTCTAAGTATGCCTGCAGGTTTTCCATAGATGGATTCACACTTTTTAAAAACTTAAATGTATTGTAAAAGAAATAGCCATTTTATGAAATATCCACTGTGCGCTTTTCAAAAATGCTAATAAAACACAAGGATCCAGGAAATATTTCAGACCAAAGGAGCTAAGGAGAGAGAGCAACTGAATGCAAGGTCTGATCTGGGATTTCCTTTCGCTATAAAGGACATTAAGGGGGCGGATGGAGAAATAGGATTGATGGCTACAGTTTAGACAATAGGACTGTATCGGGGGCGCCTAGGCGGCTCGGTCGGTTAAGCATCTGACTCTTAACTTCAGCTCAGGTCATGATCTCACAGTCGTGAGACTGAGCCTCGCATGGGGCTCTGAGCTGGGCACGGAGCCTGCTTAAGATTCTCTCTCTCCCCCTGCCCCTCCCCAGCTTGCACCCGCTGGTGCACACACACATTCTCTCTCAAAAAATAAAAATAAAGTAAAATAAAAAGCATCAACTCCTCTCTACCTTAAAAGAAAATAGTGCTGTATTAGTTTTAACTCCCTGATTTTGATACGTAAACTATGGTTAATGGAAGAACATACTCTTGCTTTTAGGAGATACACACTAAAATATTAAAGTATTTAGGAAGAAAGGGACAGCCTACTTTTAAATGGTTCAGAAAAAGAATTCTCTGTTTGGGAAAGGGGTTAGGTAGGGAGGGAGTAATTATGTAGTAAAATATTAACATTAGGGAATATTCAGCAGTGAGCAGTATCCAGGAATTTTTTATATATTTTTAAATGTTTATTTATTTATCATTGAGAGAGAGCGTACGCACATGCACACAAATGGGGGAAGGGCAGAAAGAGAGAGAGAGAGAGAGGAAAAGAGAGAATCCCAAGCAGGCTCCCTGCTGCCAGCACAGACCCCTACGAACCCACAAACTGTGAGATCGTGACCTGAGCCAAAATCAAGAGTCCGACGCTTAACCAACTGAGCTGCCCAGGCGCCCCTCTTTAAATTATTCTCGCCACTGTTCTCTACGTCTGAAATTGTGTTAAAATGTAAAACACATTTAAAGGAAGCACTATGTTGCTGTTGTAAGGGGGAACCTGTATCACTTGCTACAAAGTGAAGGTCATTCTTTAAGAGCAATGTCACTACTCTTGCTAGATACATTAGTCAGCTGAGTCTGAGCTAAGACCTGCCCGTTCTCGGTCACAAGTGGGGATGGACAAGGGACGGGAGGTGGAGGGACTTCCTCCCGCTGGCCTGCGGCGTTCTTGATGTCAGAGGAAAGCTGGCACAGGGCTGCCCAGGGCGTTGCTTTCTCACTGTGTGATCTGAGGATAGAGTGCTGTCCTAAGACTATGAGCTCAGGGACACTCATTTCAGGACAGTTTAATGGGCGCCCTCAGTGCCCTGGACCTGGAAGAAGACAGGGTCCCTGCCCTCAGGAAGCTCACCACCGGGCAGAGACAAGTATGGGTGGTACTAGAATGGAAAGGCATCCAGGTAGGGCTCGCTTCTCTGAATCCAGTGTCCCCGAAGGCTCCAGAATCCAGAGGCGGCGACCCCGGAGCTAGCAGGTGCCCAGAGAGCAGGTACCCAGCAGTGGCCACTGGGAGCTGGGGAAGAAAAGAGGACATCACCCGTGTGTGAGCAACGAGGTGGCAGGACCCAGCCACACAGTCCATCCCGCCCAGGAGGAAAGAGCAGCCTGAGCGGACTCAGTCTTCAGTGACTTGTCTTGATTCCCCCTCTTACCCCGCACCCACCCTGCTCCCTGCTCGGACGGCAGGTGACGCTTTCCCCCCCACTTTTCTTATGGCATATCTCATTTTTAAAAAATAACTTTATATTTTAGGGGCGCCTGGGTGGCAGAGTCGGTTGAACATCTGACTTTAGCTCAGGTCATGATCTCACCAAGCATGGGTTTGAGCCCTGTGTCGGGCTCTGTGCTGACCACTCAGAGCCTGGAGCCTGCTTCTGATTCTGTGTCTCCCTCTTTCTCTGACCCTCCCCCTGCTTCCTCTTTGTCTCTCTCTCTCTCTCTCTCTCTCTCTCTCTCTCTTTCTCTTGCCCCTCCCCTCTCATGCTCTGTCTCTCTCAAAAATAAAATAGAGAGGGGGAGGGGCAGAGAGAGAAGGAGACACAGAATTGGACACAGGCTCCACGCTCTGAGCTCTCAGCACAGAGCCCAACGAGGGGCTCGAACTCATGATCAGTGAGATCATGACCCGAGCTGGAGTGAGATGCTCAACCGACTGAGCCACCAGGCGCCCCTAACTAATACATCTGTGAGTGCCTACTCTGAGCCGTTCTTTCTGCTCGTCTCTGGGGACGGAAAGATGTGGCTCCCGCTTCCGATGAGTGCCCACCGAGCATTCAGGGACAGCTCTCAGACCCTGCCCGGCACACCGAGACCTCCACGTCACACGAGGAGGCCCCCCGAAAAGGAGACACAGCACAGTGTCAGCCACAGGCAGGTAGCGAGTTTTGCCCACTTTGTGTACGGGGGACCCGCAGGACCCAGAGCAGAGTTCGGCCGGACTCACGCCCCACGTCGGGAGTTCTCTGTGCGGCTGGGAAGGCGGGAAAGAGGAGGCGCGGCCTGGATTGCGAGTCGGGCACACCAGGGACACCTGCCCTTTGAGAAATAGATTCGACAGCTCTTACAGACCGTCAGTGGGGTGTTTTTTTTTTTAAGTTATAAATGATTTGTCACTGTCATCCCTCATTTCTGCCCCAAGGGCACTTGCTGGGAGCAACAGGTCTGAACACCGAAGTCTCCTGCGTAGAGTACTTCTTCTTTTTATGTTTATTTATTTTTGAGAGAGAGACAGAAGACAAGCAGGGGAAGAGCAGAGAGACCCAGAAACACCAAATTCAAAGCAGGCTCCAGGCTCTGAGCTGTCAGCACAGAGCCTGACATGGGTCTCGAACCCACCAACTGTGAGATCATGACCTGAGCTGAAGTCGGATGCTTAACTGACTGAATCACTCAGGTGCCCCAACATTTATTTATTTTTGAGAGAGAGAGAGAGAGAGAGAGAGCACGCACGCGAGTAGGGGAGGGGCAGAGAGAGAGGGAGATGCAGAATCCGAAGCAGGCTCCAGGCTCCAAGCTGTCAGCACAGAGCCCGACTCGGGGCTCTAACCTACAGGCCGTGAGATCATGACCTGAGCTGAAGTCAGGTGCTTACCTGACTGAGCCCCCCTATAGTACTTCTTAATGAAGCAAGACGAAAAGATGCAACAGAATTAGAGAACAAGCCTTTGGGGTCTGGGGTGGGGGTCTAACGGTGGCTCCCTGACCCGGCCACACCGGGCGCTGCACCCTGTGAGGACGGCCCCGTGCCGGTCACCATCACGGTCACGGCACCTGCAGCAGGGAAGGCATGGTGGACCCACCTCTATCCTTCCTCTAAGGGGAAGACGCCCACACGAAAACCGGAAAACAGTCACCTGCGCCACAGAAATATTATCAGAGCCATCTCAGCAGCCGCCCCCTCCCCAGGGTGGCGATCAGTGGGATCTCAGCACCTCCTGTCTGAAAGGCTTCCTCGGGTGGGTGGAGGTGCCGCAAGGCGGTGCCTGAACGGGCAAGAGGAGACGGTTGCCCAGGTGAGTCCCACCTGCCCTTCTAGAAGCATCCAGAAATGGAGAGGTGGGCAGCGCCGCAAACCCACCGGCTGCCCGGCCCCGACTTCATTTCTCTTGTCATCAGGAGACACGGCCGGCTTCCGAGTCAGAAAGGAGGGGACACTCCTGAAGCCGCCTGTGAGGATGACGTCCCACCTTGGACATGAGGAAATCAGTGCTCTGGGCACCTCGGTGACCACACTGGCTGTGCCAGAGCTGAGGCACACCTGGGCTCCCGGGTCTAGGGTCTAGGCTTTGCCCCCTCAAAGGCCTTGATCTTGCAGCCTGGAGCCCAGACGTGACCTACAGATGTGGGTTCTTGAGGCCAGCTCGGTGTTTTTAATATTTTTTAAATGAACTGCCAACATTTGGAAATCAGGAGATTTCACATTGAATTCCAGGCTTCTGGTTTCTTTTGAAAACTTGGAAATGTTGACAATCCCAGACCTGGAATTTCAACAGTTGACTGCAATCAGCTGGCACTAGAGCCAGAGAGGGGCCAACTCTGAGATGGGACAGGGCTGCCTGTCGCCCAGGCCAGGACGCTGTTGGCACTGGGTTTGTCACCCCCCTACCCCCACCCCACTGGCCTTCCACAAGAGCCAGCAGGGCCACATTTGAGCAATGGTGAAGCAAAGCATGCTGGTACCCTTGCTGGGGAAGCTGGGGGAAGTCAGGGGGAGACCCCGAATGCCCAGGCCTCCCTTCCTTCTGTTTCTGGTGCCTCCTCCTGTGGGAGAACCCAGTGTGCAGCCCACTGGAGTGGGCGGGGCCTTGCACAGCGTGGCCTGCCTCACTCAGTGTGGCCTGCCCTTGGTCTGCCTGTGACCTCGACCCTCCCTGCAAGCCCAGCACGCAAGAAGAGCTCTCCGTAGGCAGATACAAGAGAGCATGAGAAGCACCCACTCTGTCCTGCATGAGCTCAGCGCTATTTCAGGTCTGTTGCACGCCCGGCCTTCCTGAGGCCTCCACAGGAAGTCTGTGGGCTGGGAACAAACCAGGAGCGGCCTCTCGGGGATGTTGGAGGATGCTTGTCTCTGGACGGATTGATTTGTTCAAACCGTTGTCTGTTCACCACAAACACTGGAATTGAGTGTCACTGGGAAGACCCCCTTCGCCAAAATGGCAGCCACCAACCCATGGCCCGTGCCTGAAAGCCTGCAGTAGCACCCCGCCCCTTTGGGTTAGGGAACTGCCTCTTCAGGAGTCTTTTTTTTTTTAATTTTTTTTTATGTTCTTTATTCTATTTTTGAAAGATAGCGCAAGCAGGGAAGGGTCAGAGAGAGAGGGAGACACAGAATCTGAACCAGGCTCCAGGCTCTGAGCGGTCAGCACAGAGCCCAACGCAGGGCTTGAACTCAGGAACCATGAGATCATGACCTGAGCCAAAGCCGGATGCTTAACCGAATGAGCCACCCAGGCGCCCCTTCAGGGGTCATTGTTAAAGGTGAGTACTCTTGGGAGGTATTGGCCATTAATACCTGAGTATGCGTGGCTTCCTCAGGCTTGCCCAGTTTTCAAGATGGCAGAGAACTCAACGGCCACCTTGTCCCAGGGGCACATTTGTTTCAGATGAGAGGCCAGCGTCTCAGAGCGCTGGAACGGCTTGTCCCCGGTCGGGAGCAGAGGCGGAACCACTAGGCGTTTTCCTGAGTCTGTGATAGGCAAACGCCTTCTGCAAATGGCCACAGAGTGAATATTCCAGGCTTTGCTGGCCATATGGTCTCCGTCACAACTACTCAACTCTTCCCTCGTACCGGGAAAGCAGCCAGAGATGAGACACAAATGAATGAGATCAGCTGCGTTCCAATCAGAGCCTATTTATGGGCCCTGAAATTTGAATTTCATACCATTTTTATGTGTCACAAGATATTCTCCTTTTTCACTTATTTTCAATCACATCAAAAACGTAAGAGCCTTTCTTACGTGCAGGCCGTGCACCACCAAGCCCCGGGCCCGACAGCCCACGGGCGAGAGTCTGCTTCCCCCCACCCTCCCCGGTCTGGTGAATGGTCTCCAGTGAGCTGTACAGACATCCTGGGGCCTTTCTTGCTTGTTTTCTAAAATGTTGCATCAAGAATCTGATGAGGCAGGATGTGATTCATATTTCATATTCAACACCACATTTTAAAAACTGACAAGTTAAAAAAAAGCAGTTACCATTATCTTTTTCAATGAACCCAGTGGAATAGAATGTTGATACCCATCATCTTCTTTTTCTCTCTCTAAATATTTTTATTGTGGTCAAACACACACAACACAAGGTTTGCCATCACTCCCGTGTTTAGGTGCACAGTTCCGTGTATTAAATACATTCGTAATGTGGTACAGTCGTCCCCACCAGCCATCCCCAGAGCCTGTCTCATCGTGTAAAACTGAAACTCTGTCCCCGTTAGACACGGACTCCCCTCGCCTTCCCCTGCCCCAGGCAGCCCCCCTTTTACTCTGTGAAAGTATGACTGTGACCACTCTGGGTACCTCACAGGAGCGGACGATGCAGTAGTATTTGCTCTTTTGCAACTGGTTCATTTCATGTAGCACCATGTCCTCAAGGTCCATGTGGGTCGTAGCAGGTGTCAGAGATTCCTTCCTTCGCACTCAGTGTTTTGGGCCGAACAATATTGTAAGCATAAGCCCCATTTTGCTTATCCATTCACATCTGTCAAAGGGTTGCTTCTACACTTTAGCGCTTGTGAACAGTGCTACCATGAACATGGGTGTTGAAATGCAGCAGGATACGCCACTCCAAAATATACCGCTTTGGCATGGGGCTTATTTTGAGTTAAAGCCACTTGGAAAACAGCGAATACAAGAAAAACACTCTGGCCTCCTTTCCTTTTCTTGAAGGCAGCAGACAAAATCCTCATGTGAACGATGTCTTCCTTACAAGACCAGAAGGAAAGTAACATTCTTATCATCAAGGACCAGAAGTTGAGACCAGGAAAATTCTGTATGAACAGAATTTGTTAAAATAAAACTCTTATCTCCCTTTAGCCTCACGTATGATTTAGTTTCTTTCCCACAATTGCTGCTCTTTGTTCAAAAAAGCATGCAGGCTTTTCAGTATCTTGGGTTTTCATTCATCACAATGCCCCTTGTCATGTAACATGTAAAAGTGCTTTTCTCCTGCCCATGAATCCACTTCAAGTCAGTTTATCAAGTCCAGCCAGACACCAAACAGAGTAGAGGTAAAACTCTGCCTCCCCAGGGCTGCCTGGCTGGCTCAGTCCACGGAATGAGGGACTTTTGACCTTGGGGTCGTAGGTTTGAGCCCCAGGTTGGGTGCACAGATCACTAAAAGATAAAATCTTAAAAAAATTCACCTCCCCCACAGAGTAGAACCATCATCTATTTAAAAAACACAGTTGACTCTTGAACAATGTGGGTGTTAGGGGTGACTCCTGAACAACGCAGGGGTTAGGGGCGCCAAGGTCCCTCCCCACATAGTTGAAAATACACATATAACTTTGGACTCCTCCCAAATTTAACTACTAAATCAGAATAGCCTACTGTTGACCAGAAGCTTTTCCAATAACGGAAACAGCCGATCAACATATATTTTGGTTGGGATATGTTATTACATACTGTAATAAGGTAAGCTTTAGAAAACAGAAATTATTATTTAAAAAATCATAAGGAAAGGAAAATACATTGACAGTGCTATACATATATTGATAGAAAAAAATCCACATATAAATGGACCCACCCAGTTCAAACCCGCATCGTGCAAGTATCAATTGTACACGAATAAGCCCTTCTTTAACGGTTAGCACTTTCACATCCTTCCTTTTTCTCCTTGGACTCTTATTCTAATCCTTTCATATAATATTATCCTCCTATAGTTTCATGCTGTTAAGACTCATAATAATCCTCTTATCATGTTTTGAAACAATAGACAGATTAAAATATTAAAACTTTACCATTTCCTGTGGTTATGAAGCTCTGATCAAACCTTCCCATTCGACCATGTGGTCATTACAATTATTCTTAGCACACAAATCACAGTTTTGATGAACGATGATTAGTCACAAAAGGCTAAATTTTATTGCAAAGGCATCTCTCTGTTAATGAGGTGTTTAGATCTCTTCTCCCCTCATTGAGTCAAAGCATCCATGACTGGATATTGTTTATTGAACAAGCATCCTGTTTTTCATTTTTATCCTGTGGCCTCTGGCTAGATGACACTGGGAGGGGTTTTTTCTAGTGAGGCCACGCAGTTTTTTCAACTGTGTCCAGCTTAGACGTCAAACATCACAAAGTAATCTGGTATCAAATTCGTTTTTAAGTTTTCAGATCCCGTTGAGGATAAAAAACAAGGACCCATCAGACTTGCAAAATGATTTCTTCTCTTGGGGTGACTTAAGTCCTTGTCACCAGTGCTGACACCTCAAGTAGTCCCTTTGTGGGTGTCCCAGAACTTTGTTACGGTGAGGGGGGTGGGTTAGGTCTACGTGGTGTTAGTAAAGGGGAAGAGGAAAAATTATGAAAGGGAACACAAGGACATGTTCAGGGAGGAGTACCAGGGTCCCTGAGGACCTGGAAATAGAGTCCCCCCTCCCCATCCGAAGACCACCAGCCTAGTGCAAAAATGAAGAAAGGCAGATCCTCTGTGCCAAGAACTGCAAAAACACTCAGCATGAACTTTTGGGTCCAAACCCCTGTGCTAGGGGACTGGCCAAGCGCGAGTGGCCCCCAGCAGCCTACGGGCCCATCCCTGGGGTGACCCAGCCACCTCAAGCTCCTGTCTGGAAAAACTCAAGGCGGCCAAAGAAATTTACCGTGTGCTCTAACCAACACCCGAGGATGCCCTCCTTTCCATGGAGCATAGATTGGAAAACAAAACAAAAAAAAAAGCTTAGAATCTGAATCCTTTTCTCTGCCCCTCTGAGATGTGCCCACATCGCTCAGCCCCCAGGGCTGTCTCTCTCAAGGACCCAAGGGCCATTTCTTTGAATGTAATTGTCAGGAAGGACGGGGCCTCGGGTAGAATCCTAGCTGTGGTAAAAGCCAGTTAGCAGGCACCGGCAGACCTGATCCGCTGACATTCGCCAACCCTCATATCTGCTCTTTGTGATTTTTCACGCCCTTGACTCCGCTCCAGCCCCCTCTCGCTGTGCCCTCACCCTCACTCCAGACTCCCCAGTCACACTGTGGGACTGGCACTTGAGCTCTGTTGACTGTGGACTGTCCCCCACAGTGCAGGAGTTGACATCTCCCACCCCCAAAGCAAAGCCACTGATGCTCTTTGCCGAGGGATATGAGGCCAGGAGGGGCCCAAGCACCCTTCCCAGGAGCGCTCAACACCCTCATGGACCCCGGACACCCGCCCGCCCATCCAGCCAAGATAAAACAACAACCTGCCTCCCCCTCCCCTCCCTGTCTTCTCTTAGGGGAGTTATTTGCTGGTGCTCCTGGAAGCCCAGGCCAGACTCCCTGTAGAACACACTGCTGTCCTTCTAAGCTGAGGAAAGTGCCTCCTGTCTGGATGGGATGGACAGGACCCTGACATTTGGGCCCTGGAAGAAAGCCTCAAGACGCTTCAAGATCACCTAGTGCAGGGTCTGGCAAAAGTGGGAGCTGAGGGGACCAGGTGGCTTCCCGGAGGCCACAGAGCTAGTCACAGGCCCTCACTCTTCTATTTCAAACAACTCTGACGGTTGTACACGGTGCCGCGTGGCCTGGCACGGGACATGTGCCCCTTGAATGTTTGCCTGACTGACAGAGGGCGGCTCCGAGTCCCCCCCGGGGCCGTGAACACATCAGTCCCCCTCGGCCGCTCTGAAGCCAGCGGCGGGAGGCCTCCGAGGCTGTGCTGGGCGTGGAAAGCCAGCACCAAGCTGTATATGGTAAAAATGTAAGCTGACACTTCCCTTCTTTTGAAATGGGGCAGTGACTCTCCCCCGTGGGGCTGTCGAGCTGTCCTCTCACAGTAGGTTCTGGAAATCCTGAGGCTCAGTACACTTCCCAGGGTGCGGCAGGACTGGGGGACATGGAGGGAACGTTTAGGGATGGTCCCCCTGGCAGGGGCATGGACTGCTTGGCCCCGAGGAACGCGGGTTGTATGATTTCTAGCCTTCCGGGCCTCCTTCGCGGCCTCTGGAGCGACGGGCAGAATTTGGGCGCGGGGAGGGGTCGGGTGCCAGGGTTCCCTGGCGAGGGGGCAGTGGCAGAAGACTGCAAGCTAAAGAAAGTTGATTCGAGAGACCCACCCTCTCTATTTACAGCTCAAGAAAGAAAAAAGAAAGCGGGAAGGGAAATACGAAAGGCAAACAACCTTTAGGCACATCAGAGCTGATGCCCTGGCGGGGAGGGGCCCAGGCTTCTGGGAAAGGGCCTAGAAATTTCTGTGCACAGAGCCCCATACAGTGGGGGTGGGTGCCGGTTCTGGTGAAAACAGAAAACTTCCTAAACACTGTCGAAAGGAGAAGGCTCCCTCAGGTACAGCACCCCCCACCGTGGAATGTTCCCTGGAGAGCGATGAACAGCTGTGTTTACTGGTTTAGAGAGAAGACCTCAGCTTATTTGTGAGAGAAAAATAAGTTTAAAAACAGCGTTGGCAGTGAGATCCCATGTATGTTAAGTAGTGTCACTCACACAGACAGACACACACACGAGTATCTGAAAGTTTCCAGAAAGTCAGGAAACAGAACCAGGGTCAGCCTCACGTGCAGGACCCGCGCACAGTCCCAACCCAGAGGGGACCCACTGCCCCTGCTCAATGATGTAGCTGCCTCTGCACAGAATAAACTGACTTTCTAAAAAACCCACTTTGCGGAGGTATAATTCACATACAACAGAATGCGTGCATCTGAAACAGACAGGTGAAGGAACGTTCATGAATGCATCTACCCATGTCACCACCCCAGTCAAGACAGAGAACATCTCCAACACCCCAGAAAGTTCTCTCCTGGGGCACTTGTTGGGATGAGCACTTGGTGTTGTATGTTACTGATGAATCACTGGATTCTGGTCCTGAAACCAAGACTACACTGTATGTTAACTAACAAGAATAACTAAAATGAAAGAAAGAAAGAAAGAAAGAAAGAAAGAAAGAAAGAAAGAAAGGAAGAAAGGAAGAAAGAAAGGAAGAAAGGAAGGAAGGAAGAAAGGAAGGAAGAGAGAGAGAAAGAGAGAAAGAAAGAGAGACAGAAAAAAGAGGGAAAGAGAAAAAAAGAGGGAAAGAGAGAGAGGAAAAATAAAGGAAAGAGAAAGAAAAGAAAGGAAGGAAGGAAGGAAAGAAGGTAGGAAGGAAGAAAGAGAAAGGAAGGGAGGAAGGAAGGGAGGAAGGAAGGAAGGAAAGAAGGAAGGAAGGAAGAAAAAGAAAAGGAGGACGGAAGGAAGAGAAAAGAAGGAAGAGAAAAGAAGGAAGGAAGGAGGAAGGAAGATCCCGCCCTCCCCGCGGAGCCACGCCCCTATCCCCGCCCCTGGCAACCAACCCCCCAGGGGCTCTGTCCCTATGGCTGACTTTGTCATTTTCAGATTTCTAGGAAAATATAATTGTACAATACACATTTCTGCATCCGCTTTCCTCCCTCAGTGCCATGTTCTGGGGTCCATCCTGCGGTAGTGTTCTCGCCTTCTGTCCTTTTTCACTGTTACCATGACATGTGGCTATATACCAGCTTGTCCCTCTACCTGTTGGTGGGAAGGTGGGCCGTCTCCAGCTGGGAGCTGTGCTGAGCAACGCTGCTGGGAACAGTCACGCTCAAGCTATGTGTGGACACAGCTTTCATTTCTCTGGTAAACACCCAGAAGTGGAATTATCGTGCTGTCTGGTACATGATGTTTAACTGTACGTGACACCGTCCAGCCATTTTCCAAAGTGTATATTTCCGTGTTTATACTTCCACCAGCGAAAGTCGTTTCTAAACAGCACGTTAAATTTGCAAATCCGATGCTCGACGTTTTTCTTCTTCCTCCGGTGCTACGGAGTGTCCAGGACGTCTAGGAAAGTGATGATTTTTTGCACTTTTTTTCAGACTAACAGTGGGACACATTGCTTCAAGGTTACAGGCCTTGAGGAGGAAAAGCATCTAGAAGCTGAAGATTGGAAATGCAACTAACAATGGTTTAAAGTAAGTGTGTGCTGTTTCCTGAGATTGTGGACCAAAAAGTCACTAGGGACGGTCACCTAGACCTCGTAGGCATTCTGTAATGACAGCTGTGGTTTACTTCCTGGCCATGAAAGCTACACTTATTTTGTAGAAAATTCAGGAAATATAAAAAAGAACAAAAATGTAGTTCAAAATCCTCGTCATCAACATGCTAGGATTCCTTCCTGCGTGTTTTGCTAGACGGCTGTGTGGGCGTCTGATGATGCTTATTGTACTTTGCTAACTTCCTAAAACAGCTCCTTATTTACAAGAGCATTACCGGGAAACCTGGGGGGCTCAGTCGGTGAAGTGTCCAACTTCGGCTCAGGTCATGATCTCACAGTTCATGAGTTCAAGCCCCACGTCGGGCTCTATGCTGACAGCTGAGCCTGGAGCTGCATTGGATTCTGTGTCTCCTTCTCTCTCTGTCCCTCCCCCACTCATGCTCAGTCTCTCTCTCTCTCTCTCTCTCTCTCTCTCTCAAAATAAGTAAACATTAAAAAAAAAAAGCATTACCTCCTCCTAGTGCAAATTCAAAAATAAAATATGGATTGTAAAAGAGAAAGAAGAGGTCTTCCCCAAAGCAAACAATCTACGCAGACGCCCAAATGTATCACTTCTGTTCATTCCTTTGCATATGTACATGTATGGGAACACTGTGTCTTTTAAAGGCATATAATTTAAAAATTCATAGGATTTTAGATCCTAATGTGTTCTTCACCTAGTAATAGGTCATTAAAATTCCTTAGAAAACAAAGTTTTTAATGTCAACAAAGTCCGTGTATAAATGCACCTTAATGTATTCAACTATTATTCAAATGTCAAGCACTTTGGATGAGATCTTTTCTGTGTGCGTGTGTGTGTGTGTGTGTGTGTCACAGGCCATAATAATCACCCTCGTCAGTAAATCTTGGCTTCATTACCAGTTCACTCATTCATCTTGCTTAAGATAAATTCCCAGAGCTACAATTTCTAGAATTTCACATCGTTTTTAATAATTAAAAAAGAGTATTATCTCTAAAAAGTTTTCACTAATCTCCTCTTCCACAGATCAAAACTCAGGTGAATCGTTCGAAAACATTTAAACTATTTGAGAGCAAAGTTATGCCTCGTCCTTGACTTAACTTGCAGGTTCACGATTCTCAGGCTGGGGTCTTAAAATCTACTGATTGTCCATTATCTGGCTTTTCATTTGCAACTTGCTTTGAGGTCCACCTGTTTTTCCATTCAAGTCTCATCTTTTTCTTATGGAACCATGAAAGGATTTCATATATTTGTGAGTTCCCAGCATTTATAACAACGCCTCAACCATCAGAAATGTAAATGTTAAGCGAATGAATAAATCCCAGGGACACTGGTCTTTTTTTCCTACATGTTGCAAATATGAGCTCTCAGTTATTAGCTTAAAGTTTTGCTCATGATGCTTTTTCGTTGGGCTTTTTGTTTATATTACCTCTCTTATTTTGAAACAGATCGACTCATTAGCCCTTTCCTGAGTAGAGGTCCTGTGGGAACCTCATAGAGCTCTTCCCATCCAAAACCTCTTAGATAACTAGGATACGTTGTCAACAGCGGGAGAATATTGGTGCAATATTATTAACCTAAATACAGTGTATGACTACTTTTTATTATCCTTGTACACCATCTAACACATCATTAGCCCCCCGTTGACATTTTAAAATATTGATTGGATGAAAATATGGAGAAATCCTATTTTAATCTAAAAGTCTCTATCCCTGAAAGTACAAGACTGTCGTACAAAGTGCCTCCACTGTTATTTTTTTCTTTTTTTTGATTCCCGTCACCCATTTCACCCACCCCCACCCTCACCCCACCCCACCCCCTCCTCTGGCAACTGCCAGGCTGTTCTCTGTGTTTATAATCTTGGAGTTTTTTTTCTTTTTTTTCAGATTCCACCTATAGGTGAGATCATACGGTATTTGTCTTTTTCTGCCTGGCTCATGTCGCCTAGCATCATGCCCTCAAGGTCCATCCGTGTGGTCACAAATGGCCAGATTTCATTCTTTCTTATGGCTGAATAACACTCCTCTGTGTGTGTGTGTGTGTGTGTGTGTGTGTGTTCCCTCATTTCTTTATGTTTCCACCCACTGATGACACGCAGATCGTGTCCACATCTTGGCTGTTATAAATAACCCTGCAGTGAACACGGGCGGGGGGGGGGGGTGCAGGTGCCTTACGACATACCGTGTTTTCGTTTTCTTCAGATGCGTACCCGAAAGTGGGATTTCTGGGTCACAGGGTATTTGTTACTTTTTTGAGGAGCCTCCAGAGCACCGGTTTGCATTCCCATTACGTGTTGCAAATACGCACTCCGTTATCAAACACCTTACGTTTTTGTTCATGACGCGTATTGATTTACAGAACTTTAAAATCTACTTCTACTTTCCTTTTGTGTGTGTGTGTGTGTGTGTGTTTCATTATTGAGTGTTTAGTAAGCCTTTCCTTTGTCCTTAAACCAGATAAATATTGGCCGGTATTACCTTCTCCTTCTCTGTTGATAGGATACTAAAATTTTAATAATTAGAAAGGCAAGCTTGCTTTCACCACTCCCATGCTTCCAAAATGTCCTGGGAATTCTCATCAGTGTATCCTTTACTTAAACTCGAAAACGACCTAAGTCCACCCTCCCTCCCGTCACACACATGTCAATACTGTCTGGGTTTGGGGAGAGCAGCCTTGAACCTGTGAGTTAGGATACTCAGGCTTTCTGGCCGATACTTCAGGATGGCTCTGTGCCAGCGTTCACTTCCTGTCCTTCGGACGTCTGTTGAACCGAATTGGAAGGGATGCAAGGAGTCATGAAGCCAACTGGATGTGACACCGTAAGGCCCACAGCCCCGGGGAGCTGTGCCCCAGCCTCCTGAGTTTCAGCCTGACCAGACAGCTCCGAGATGACTAATTTAGCAAATATTTTTAAGAGATTGTTACCAAGTTGGAATGTAAATTGATAGATGGCTTTTTATTTATTATTTTAAAAAATATTTATTTTTGAGAGAGACAAAGACAGAGAGTGAGCAAGGGAAGGGCAGAGAGAAAGGGAGACACAGAATCTGAAGCAGTTCCAGGTTCTGAGCTGTTAGCACAGAGCCTGATGTGGGGCTCGAACCCACAAACCATGAGATCATGACCTGAGCCGAAGTTGGACACTCAACCGACTGAGCCACCCAGGCGCCCCGATAGATGGCTTTTTAAAGCAATTGGAAATACTTGCCGAGAGTAGAAACGCCCGTGTGTCCGCTCGGGAGACCCCAGGTAAGATCTAAGAACACAGTGAGAACTAGAACCAGCTGCCCACCATCCAGCCAGTTCTGGTAGGCAGATCAGATAGAGTTTGAGGTCATTTCAGAACGGATTCTTTTTATAAATTCCAGCAAACAATGGACAGCAAACAAGGCTTACCCATGATACTCTGGATGGTAGAGCTGGCTAGGATTCTTTTTTCTTTCTATTAAAAACAACAACAACAACAGTTTTCCAGGACACCTGGGCGGTTCAGTCAGTTAAGCATCGGGTCACGATCTCACAGATCATGGGTTCAAGCCCCATGTCAGGCTTTTCGCTGGCAGTGCAGAACCTGCTTGGGATTCTCTGTCTCCCTCTCTCTCTGCCCCTCCCCAGGCTTGTAATCTTCCCTCACTCTCTCAAAATAAATAAATAAACTGAAGTAAAGTAGTTCTCCATGATGTATTTCTTTGATGATTTTTAAAACCTATTTTTTTTTACATTTTTTGAAGTTTATTCATTTTTGAGAGAGACAGAGTATAAGCAGGGGAGGGGCAGAGAGAGGGGGAAACACAGAATCCGAAGCAGGCTCCAGGCTCCAAGCCGTCAGCACAGATCCCTATGAGGGACTTGAACTCATGAACCATGAGATCATGACCTGAGCTGAAGCTGTAACGTAACCAACTGAGCCACCCAGGCATCCCTATTTCAAATGAGCCATTAATGGTTTTCAAAGTTAATACATGTTTATTATAACAAATCTATACTCATTGAAAGGAAAAAGGCCAATGCTGCACAAAACTTACAGAAGAAAATGAAAATAATCTAGAATCCTACCACGGGGAGAAACTCATCTCTAACATTTTGTTTTACAATAACAGAGACATACAGACAGATGGATAGATAAATAGATGGTAAATAGATACATAGATGATAGATATTACACATACATCACACACACATACACACAAATGCTGTTTTGCAAACTACTTTCATTCATCAATATGTCATGGACATCCTTCCACGTCAATAAAAGTCAACCTACGTCATTCTTTTTTAATGGTCTGCATTAAAATATCCCACCCATGCATCTGTTGGTGGGGGTGCCGTGATTTATTTAACGGGTCCCCTATTGACGCACATGGAGGTTGTTGGCAATAGTTCCCTCAGTAATTAGCGTATCAGTCAGTGAGCCGGCCTGGGGGCCATCCACCAAGCCGGCTTGTCGTGTCTACTGTGAATTCGCCATCCCCAGCAGGTCCTCGGTCTCTCCTTGGCAACGCGAGCGTGTGGAGGACATCGGATGAATTCCAAGACGCCTCCAGCTGCAGCCATCTCTGGTCCCTTGAGGTGGCAGCTGATTTGTCAAGAACATGAAGGCTCAGTGTAATTTAGAGTAAATGGCACAACTAAAAATAGCGTTCCTCTCCCAGATGAGACTGTTAAGGGCCCCAGATCCCTGCCAGGTGTACTTCCTGTTCCAGAGAGTGACTGGAAAGCGACTTCTGAACCCATCACGGGCCACAAACCCTTGGGAACGCAGCTCTGTCTCCAGGCCAGCATCAGCAGAAGCCGCGTGGTGGCGATACCGTCCCCTGCTGCCCGTCCCACCCCGTCACCCGCAGACCCCTCTTGGTCCTGCTCTTCTTCCCTGCATCTTTTCTTGAACCTCAAAAACGCACGCATTAGGATTCCTCCAGCTCTGCGTTTGCTCTGCAGAAAGTCTCCCAATAATCCCTGTCCAGTGACCCCAGACCCACCGCGGATGCTCTCAAAATGGGCCTCTCCTTTGCAAAGAGCCTCGGAGATTAGGTAGCTAGCATGAGAGAGAGCTTGGACCGGGCACAACAGCGCCGACCCAACGGCAACAGTAGAACCGCCTAGCTGAGCACCTACTACGCGCTTGACATTCTCCTAAGCACATCTCACGGATCACTTTATTTCTGAGGCCTGGGCGGTTCCTGAGACCCTTAGGGAAAACTTCCTCAAGAATCCCAGCTTTACACAGTGTCTCTGACCCTCGAACCCGGGCTTAGAAAGGCCCCATCCTCTGGCTAAGACATAAATCTTTGCTGCCACGATAATCAAGGCCCCTTTCACAGGCATTTGTTTTCTTTGGCCCCGGACTAATTGCTCTCACTGACTTGTGCTTTGGGGCCGACCTTTCGACATTGAGGGAGTTCACAAGAAAGAGCCCCATGAAACTTCCTGTTGGTTGCTCATATTGACGATGAGAACTGTCTTTAACGGCAGGAGAGAGGGCCCTCAGGTGGCTGGCTTTACCTCTTTGCTTTGGCCGCCAGGAAGCTCAGAAGCAAACAAATGCTTTCCCACCGATCAGATGGACAATCTTCCCACCAAATTCATCCTATATTCTGGCCTTTTATTCCTGTCATGCAGGTTTTTCTAATTTTTCATCCTGGTCTCTTTTATCCACTGCTGCCTCATGTTGTTGGTGGAATGAAAAGGGCAGTCACTGAATGTCAGAAGTCGGGGGCAGGACAGAGGCTGCCTGGCTCAGCGGCTGGGTCCCCGGAGGAGGAGGTGTCCTCTTCTTAGTCACACACTGATCTGAGTCACCTCTAGTCCCTGACTTCAGAACCAAGGGCATCACCGGCCCGTTCTACGTTTCCTTCAACCATCAAAACAGACCTGTTCTCCTCACCCACCAGGTAAAGCGACAAAGTCAGGCAATTAAATCACCCTTGAAAGGCCACCTGTGGGTGCAGAACTCTGAAGGAGTGACTGACCTGGTTCTAAGGGACTGAGAAAAAGTCTCAATTGAAAACCCAAAACAGGGCCACCCGGGTGGCTCAGTCAGTTGAGCATCTGACTTTGGCTCAGGTTGTGATCTCATAGTTTGTGGGTTCGAGCCCGGTGCCAGGCTTTGTTCTGACAGCTTGGAGCCTGGAGCCTGCTTCAGATTCTGTGTGTGTCTCTCTCTCTGCCCCTCCCCTGCTCCTGTCACTCTCTCTCTCAAAAATAAATAAACATTAAAGAAATTTAAAAATACACAAAAATAAAAATAAACACACAAAACAAAAGCAAAACACCCTTTCCCCCCTACAGCGAGATACTCACCTCAGGCGCCCCCCTCCCCAGTCCCCTCCTGGCGCACATTAAGCAGCCCTGCTTGCTGTCTCCTGAACCCGCAGACCACCCACCCACTCCCTGCCCCCCCTCCCCCACCACCCTGTCAGGTCAGGCCCAGCTACTGGGTGAGGCCCCGGAGTGCACCCCTCCTCCCCCAGGAAGCCCTCCAGGCTCCAGGGCCCCTTCTTCATTCCTCCACTGCCTTTCCACCACTGTAGGCTCAGCACCGTTGGGCATGTAATTGCTTCCAACTCCCAACCTCCAACTCCAGGCGCCCCGGGGGCTGGTGGGAGGGTGGGGAGGGCTTTTTTTTTTTTTTTTCCTGGAACCCAGCAGCTGCCTGCTCTTAAAATGCCAGCATGGTTTGAAGTGACATCACAGACAGCTACCTGCTTGGCTGGTTGCTTTCTTTGTAACGAGATCTCAGAGGGCTGGGGAAGCCTCCACACTGTCAGGGGTCCAAGTGAAGCTAAGCCCCCACACCCAGCCAAGCATCACGAAACACCAGGGCGCAAACGCACTCGCTCCAGGGACGTTGGCAGCTCACGCACCTCTGACCTTGAGCTGTGACTTTGCCTGGGCTTCTGGCTGCTGACCGGTGAGACGTGGGTGATCATGGCCCACCTCACATGACTAAGTGGCTGTCTACTTCCCTTCTCGGTCTCTGCTTCCTCAGGTCCCGGTGGTCGTGATTCTGAGGGAGCTGGGGCGTGAGGGCCCTCAGGACCGCACGTGCACACAGTAGTGACGGTGACCGCGGCCATCTGAGCCAGGGTGGCAGCTCAGTGCCCAGCAGACAGTAAGTGCTCAATAAATCCTCACTGCTGGGACTCTGCGGTTATTACTACTGCTAAGTTTTCAAAGCCCTTGACATGTGTTTTTCACATACTCTCAAAGCCCGTTCTGCTGAATTCTGTTTTCTTTGAATAACCAACCACTGCAGTTTCACCCCTGGGGGAAGAGGATGCTTTTCTTTTCTATCTGGTAATGAAACAAGGCTTTGTGATGGAAAATCATTCATTTAATTTGATTTTCTCTGTTGTCCTTTTTAAAAAAATGAGTTGACTGAGGCTCTTCTGAGTTTTTCAGCCACCGTGAGGCACCGAAGCCCTGCTCTGTGCCCCCCACAGGCCACTTTGTCCGGAGGCTGGCCCGTCTGGGGCTGCTCCATGGGACTCTGTTTCCCCACACGGGGCCTCACGGGGTTCTGCCTCCTGTCGCCTCCTGTCACATCTAGGGACGATCCCCGGCTGCCCTACCACTACCCAGCCTGTCTTATGTTTGTTCTTGTTAATGTTTTTTTTAATATTTATTTTTGAGAGAGAAAGAGAGGCATAACACCAGCAGGGGAGGGCCAGAGAGAGGGAGACACAGAACCCGAAGACAGACTCCAGGCTCTGAACTGTCAGCACACAGCTTGACGCGGGGCTCGAACCCACAAACCAGGAGATCATGACCTGAGCCGAAGTCAGACTCTCAACCAACTGAGCCACCCAGCCGCCCCAGCCCGTCATTCCGTTAGTCACATGTTAGATGGCACATCGGTTTTCCTACCCAGTAGGCAAGACCACTGTGGACATTTAAACACACAGATCTTTCTCCTTTGGATTGTGTCCTTAAAGTTAGCACATTTAAAACAAGAAACGTAACCACATGTATCCTGATTTAAAGGTAATATAGGGGCGCCTGGGTGGCTCAGTCAGTTACGCATCCCACTTCGGCTCAGGTCATGATCTCACGGTTCATGTGTTCGAGCCCCGCGTTGGGCTCTGTGCTGACAGCTCAGAGCCTGGAGCCCGCTTCGAATTCTGTGTCTCCCTCTCTCTCTGCCTCTCCCCTGCTTGTACCCTACCTCTCTCTCAAAAATAAATAAACATTAAAAATATTTTTTAAATAAAGGTAATATGTAGTGAAGGGAGCTCGGAGCATGCCACCCCAAAGTAAGCCACTTTGGCGTAAGGATCGTTTTGAGCTGAACGCAATTCTCTCTTCACCCTCCACTCTTCTGTCTGAAAGTAGGGCATACATTTCCTGTTGTGAAGGTAACATAAATTCCCACCTGTAAAGGTGTCTCCCTCTCTCATACATGGAAGAGGACGGTGACTATTAATCACCAGAGATGACTCTTATCAATGACAAAGGCCCCAGCTTGACCCTGGATTACAAACCTTACTAAGTAACCCTTACCTTCCATTGGTTTCCCTCATATACTCGCTTTCCCACAGCTGACTCCCTAGGAACACTTCCTTTTGTCTAGTTACTTCTCCACAGTTTATCACCTTTTGTCAAAATGATGTATAAACTCCTGAGTCTAACTTCTTTGGGCTTTCACCTCTTTCCTGTGAAGCCCTCAAATCCAGGCAACATAAACCTTTTCTCCTATTAATCTTTCTTTGATCAGTTTAATTTACATGCCCCTGACACTGAACCTAAGAGGGTAAAGGAAAAGGTTTTATTTTTTTTTTTACCTCCCCTACATAGTTCTATGTTGACATTTAGAAAAGTGCACAAACATCTAAAAAAAACAAAATTCATTGCCCATAAGGAACCTCTCCACCACTGAGACAATCCGTGCTCAGGCATCGCTTTTTCTAGCCTTCCCACCCGTTTCTGCATCAACACATATGTAGTGTGTGTCTATAGGACAACGTCAAGATCAGGGGACTCGGGGTCACAGAGACCCGGGGGCCACTGCTCTTGTGACATCACCTCCCAGCCATGTGACCTTGGGCATTTCACGGCACCTTCTTACAGCTCATGCTCTCGTCTGTGAAATGGGGAGAAGGATTCTATGAGATAAGACAGAGCTTCACGGACTGATCAACCGTGCCTGGCACAACAGTGCGTGTCCCCTGGGTGGGGGCTATTTAAGAGTCACCACGCATTTTAGTAAATAAGCATCAGCCAATATTTTAAAAATTAAAATTATATGTACACATTATACACTTAATAGGGGACCAGTTTGAAATGCGGTTTTAAATGACCACTCAGGGTAGATGACGTTGCCGGGATCATCCCGTAAATCCGTTTGTCCAGCTCGAGGCTGTTGCTGCGCATCATGTCGATACTGTGTTTCCCGTCATTTCGGGCAGTCGTGTGGCTTCTGGTGGCTTCGTGAGCCTCACTACGTGAGATCTCTTACTTTTAACAGAACCAATTGCTCATCTCGAGGCGATAAAGGCACCGCGGGGGCAGGAGGATCACTGAGATCCCCTTCTTCTAGCCCCTGAAAAGTCATTTCCCACCCAGGCTCCCTTCAGCCTCATTAAAATCTTCATGAAAGTGGTTTTCTGCACATTGGGCCCAACTAAAATGAACAAATCATCCCCTGGAGGAAATAACGAAAATTTCAACTCCAACAGCTTACACAGAACTGTCCTCCCCTTCCCCCTCCAGGCCATGCTGGCACCCACAGTTACCATTTCCTGGGGCCTGGGATGGAGCCCCAGAACACGGGAGGCGCAAGCAGGCCACCCTGCAATCAGGAAACGTCTCAGGCTCGAGCTGCTGGAAACACCCTCAGGTATTGGTTCCCATTCTGCGGGTGTGGACACTGAGGTTCTGAAAGGCGAACCACTTGTACCAGGGTCACAACAACAGCGACAGAGCCAGGATTCCACCAGCTCTGGCCAGGCGCCCTGCCCAATGCCCTCCCGACCCCAGGAAGAGTTGAATGTCCTCCCCAGAGAGCTGCTTTGAGATAGGAGCTCCGTGCAGCCAGTGCATGGTCAGGGCTTGAGAACCTTCCTCACTCCCACACTTCCAGTCCTCCCTCCCAAGACTGGAAACCCAACACTCAAACACCGCTTGAACCCCACGTTGGACCACATAGCATCTTGGAGTGGCTCCAGGCGGGCCCTTATTCCCACCCAGTCCTGCCTCCCTGGAACCCATCCTCCAAACCTGGGGGGATGAGGTGAGTCTAGGCTTTGCCCCCCACGACTACAGGGATCTGGACTGAGTGGTGGACCCACAGAGGGGAACCTCTGCCTGGCCCCATCTCCCCAGTTATAGCCTGATCCCTGGACCCTGGAAGGGTCCTGCCCTGAAGGCCAGAGACCTGGTAGGTAGATGTCCCGGGAGCAGAGCTCGCATGAGCAAGTCCCCGGCATGGCCAGCACTACCTCCCCAACACCACGGAAGGGGAAACAGAGACCCGAAAATGCCGTCTGCACGCCCTAGGGCTGCTCACTTCTGGTTTAGTTTCTCAGCACCTGAGAGCTTTACAGATGAACGGCAAAGAGCCACAGTGTCTGGTGCACCTCCCGCTCTCCTACCTGGGGGAGCTGGGTCGAGCCCCAGCCACACATCCCCCTTCCCACTGCAGAAAATGAGCTCCGTCTCTCTGGAGGGAGGGAGCCACCATTCAATTGAAATTGATTTCCAGGCCTCAGCAACCTCAGGAAATGGCCATGGCTGCCCCTGGTGGCAAAGCTAGAGGTGCAGAAGGAGGGGGAGGGGGAGGAGGGGGAGGAGGAGGAGGAAAGGAAGGAGAAGGAGAGGGAGGTGGGAGAGGAGGAGGAAAGGGAGAATGAGGGGGAAAAGGAGGAGGAGATAGAGGGGGAGGAGGGAGAAGGACTCTGAAAAATCAGACACAGCTCCCCAGGCTTGCTGCCGTGAGGGATGTAAGGGAGCCATAGATGGGTTCGGCGTTGGGCCGACAGACTTCGAGTCCAGCTCTGATACTTCCTAGCAGGTTAACGGCCAAGGTTTCAGCCGTAGCACTTGGACAGTAATACCTCTTGGCACACAGCTTCTTCTGCTAACAGCCAGGGAACCCGGGGGCAAGATCGGATCGGCAGTGGCCTGGAGCAGGTGGGCACAAGGGGGTCTTCTGGAGGCGATGGGAACATCGTGATATTGGTGGTGATGGCTGCACAGCGTTGTAGATTTACTGGAGGTTATTAAACTGTGCAGTTAATGCAAGCGAATCTTGTACCATACGAATAAGACTTCAATAAAGCTGTTTTTATTTTTTTTTATGTTTTATTTATTTTTTTGAGAGAGAGGGAGAGAGAGAGAGAGAGAGAGAGCAAGGGAGGGGCAGAGAGAGAGGGAGACACAGAATCCGAAGCAGGCTCCAGGCTCTGAGCTGTCAACACAGACCCCGACGCGGGGCTC
This sequence comes from Helogale parvula, assembly GCA_004023845.1. Classification (NCBI taxonomy): domain Eukaryota; kingdom Metazoa; phylum Chordata; class Mammalia; order Carnivora; family Herpestidae; genus Helogale; species Helogale parvula. The sequence continues at coordinate 67,566 of PJEM01004310.1, read as the reverse complement.
GAACCCACGAACCGTGAAATCATGACCTGAGCCCAAGTCGGACGTTTAACCGACTGAGCCACCCAGGTGCCCCTAAAGCTGTTTTTAAAAAGCACCCGGAGGAGAAGAAGGTCAGAAGGGAAAAATTCAGCTCAGAGACCGTGTTCAGAGGTGCCTTGAAGCCATGCTGTGCTGTGGGGACGCAGCTCCCGTTGTTACCAAGCCCACAGCAGAGCGTGTGCAACCACACAGCAGGCCCTGGACCCGCGAAAGGGCCTCCTTCCTTCATCTCTCAAGTGAGGACAGCAACAGCCTCAGGGGCCGATGTGCAGCTTAAATGAGCTAAAGATGAAAGTTGCCGTGTACGGGGCTTGCAGACGGCCATGTGCTCAGGAACTGGGGTCCCATCACCACCTCATCCTCGCTCTTACTGTCCCAGGGGCTCAAGGGCCCCCAAGACCAAGGCTGGAGACAGGTCCCCTTCCGCACAGTGTCCCTCTGCAGCTCACAGCCATTTGCCCCGTCCCTTGGGCTTTGGATTAGACTCGGTCATTCATCCTGACCTTCCTCACAGCCACACATCAGCCTTGTGCCGGGCTCTGCCCACCACAGTACTGTTCCCCAAGTGTTAGCCATGTGGGGTCTGGGGACGGTGGGTCCCTGGGAGGGGACAGAGGCTGCCTCCAAGACCAGGGAGAAGCCTCAGGCGGAGTGGCCCGGAGCCAGGGTAGGCACACAGAAATGCAAGCACCTACCACACTTGAACTGTCATCCTGCTTTATGGGTCAAACCTGCTCTATTTACACCAACGTCCAAGTACAGATGCCCCAAAGAGACGGCTAGGTGAGGGGGGGGTTGGGAAAAATACAGAAGGAAGGGGGCTCCGCTCACCTCCCTCCTACGCCCTGAGCTGCAGAAATCATTCAGAAAACACTTGTGAAAATGCAGGTTCCTGGGCCCCACCCCAAACCCAACTACCTGAAACAGGGAACCTGCAGTTTAAAACGTGGCCCCTGGTAATTCTGATGAAGTTTGAGAACCACCAGCCGCAAATGATACAGAGAAACAGACATGCAAATAGAAATGCAAATAGAGAAAGATCCAGAAGTCAGCAGATCGTTAGTTCTCTGTGTCAACGGTAATAAAAATTGAGAAGCCCCAGCCAGACGCCAAGGCTTGAGAGGCATGCAGCTCAGATGCTGCAAAGTGCATTGCCAAGCAGAAGCCTTGCACCGGCCCCTGACGGCACCCCCCAGCCCCGCCGGAGGACACGCAGATCCCCAAGCGCAAAGGAGGAAACTGAGGCCTGGACTGGGGAAGCCACGTGGCTGGCGGCTGACAGACCTGAGCTGTGGACCACATGAAGCCAGTCACCACATCACTGGGCTGCAAGTTCGAGCCAGTGCAAACCCCAAACCCCAGACCAGCATCATGAGAACCCCAAAAGTGCTTCTCCTCATCTCATGAATGTTCCATTACCCCCATGTGCAGCCAGACGCAGGGGAGCGGATACAGGATGAGTAAATACGGTGGCATGGCGCCCGGTGACATGCACTTGTCAGCAGAGTCCTGCCCTGAGGTCCTGGCGGCTGCATTGATGCCCCACCTTGTGCCTGCACGGCCCCTGGTGGCGTCCACAGTGCTTTCCCAGCACTGGCCGTTTGCTCACAAGGAAGAATTCGCAGTCCCGGTGGCAAGCAGGGTTTGACCCTCATTTGCAGAAGGGGGCTGAGCTCATAGCACCCTGAGCCCTGATGTCTGGGGCTCACCCAGAACCCTGACTTAGCTGGTCGAGGGTGCCGCGTGGCTGGAGGGATTTGTAAGCTTCCTAAGGGATTCTTAAAGAAGCCAGGCTGGATCTCCCACTCCTTTGCCGCTTGGCCGACTTCTGGGTGCTTTTCCCTGGACTGCTTGGAAAACACCCTCCAACCCACATGTCCCGTGGGCTCTGAGGCCCTGGCAAGCCACCCTCTTCCCAGCTTTCCCTGCCCCCCACCCCCGTCTGTGCTTGACAGCCACAGCGGTTCTTGGGAAAACACTTCGTAGTGGCTCCCAAAGTGCCCCAGCCAACTCGCCACCTCCTGCTGCAACAGTGGAAGTCCAAACCCGCCTCCTTAGGGAGACAGAGTCACAAGGATCCGCAGGGGCCCCTCCCCTCCCCCACTGCTCCCAGCGCCCTAGGATGTGGGGCAGCACAGGGCCCCGGCCCCCGAAAGCAGGTCAGGCCGTCCCTCATCACCACTGGTCACTGACGGATTTGGCCGTGAACTGCCCAGGACAGTCGCCGACCGCCCCGTGGTAATTACCGATGTCCACGGGAGCCGTGTGCTGAGGGGTTTCTATGCATTCTGTCAGTCACTCCCCAACCCCAGGCTCTGAAGTAGCTCTTACGATTACCCCCCTTTTACAGATGTGGAAACTGAGGCTTGTTCAGGCAAGTGGCAGAATCTGGATTCAAACCCGGGTCAGACAGGGTTCTTAAACAGCTGCGCTGCCCCCTCTCCCTGGGCACCCACATCACCGTCCTTCTCCTGAGGAGACGGCAGAAAAGAGAGCTCCAGACAGGAATCAGGACTGCTCTGCCAGGCGCTGGCTGTGTCTCAGAGGCTCAAGCCCAGAGCCCACCGGGACCTTATAGCTAGTGCGTGATGGACCCCGTGTCAGGGCCCTTTGCAGGGTAAAGGGGGCTGCTAATAATGCCAGCGGGACAAGAACGAAGGTCAGGACTGTCCAGGACAAGCAGGACCCAACGGTCACCCAACACGGAACCAAAGCTGGCTACTCTGCACCTTAGTCTCCCCATATTATAGGGGAGCCCCGTGGCTCAGTCGGTTAAGAGTCCGACTTCGGCTCAGGTCATGATCTCACAGTTCATGGTTCGAGCCCCGTGTCGGGCTCTGTGCCAACAGCTCAGAGCCTGGAGCCTGCTTCGGATTTTGTGTCTCCCTCTCTCTCTGACCCTCCCCTGCTCATTCTGTATCTGTCTCTCTCTCAAAGATAAATAAACATTAAAAATTTTTAAAAACCAAAGTGAGGATATTATGAGGACCCACTAAAATAATCTGTGTGTCATTTACAATGACAACGCTCGTACTTGTGAATTTTTTTTTTTTGTCTTTATTTTACTTTGAGAGACAGAGACAGAGAGCAAGCAGGGGAGGGACAGAGAGAGAGGCAGACACAGAATTTGAAGCAGGCTCCAGGCTCTGAGCTGTCAGCACAGAATCTGACATAGGACTTGAACTCACAGACTGTGAGATCATGACCTGAGCTGAAGTCAGCTGCTTAACGGACAGAGCCACCCAGGTGCTTCCGTACTCATGAATTTATTCACGGTCTTGCCGGACATTGGGAAGTCACTGCCACTAAGGACCTCCCTTCCCCTGCTGGTGTAGTGAAGAGGCCATATTCCGCTTGTGAACTGATGGCATATGGGCCACATTTGCTCAGTGTGATAAGTTCTGTTTGGTCAGCACAGAGTACTGATGTTTTTAAATTTGAACCCCACAGCCCTGCCAGTCCCCGTTGGCTTCTTCCCGGCCCGATTCCCGTGGCATGGCCACCTGCCCAGCCCCTGTGGGTGTGTTTTTGAGCCTTGGACTGGACACATCCAGAAGTCTCTTCTGGTCCTGACGTTCTAGGGTCCTTCCTCCCCTGGGTCTCTAGCACTGATATAAACTCAGTAGGTAGGCTGGTTGCCGAGGGTGTCCACCATTACCCTATCAGACAGGTAACGTGCAGCACTGATCAAAATAGAAGACCACCCCTCACACCATACCAAATATTTAAGCCAACTGTCAACGGGGAAAAGAGAGTTGCAAATCAAAGGGTCATCACGTCTCAAGTGGGCAGTTTGGTTTCCTACCACTTCAACCACGGCCAACCTCGTGGAGAGAGGGGGAGGGGCGGGGACCGTCCCTAAGTTCAGTCTCCTGCTCCCCCCTGGAGAGTAATGTGCTCCTGGGTGGGCCGAGAGGACTCGGTGACTCCACCGGGCCCAGGGCAAGGCACACGAGCCCCCCACCATAGGTAGAGTTCAAGTGGGGTCCCCCTCTGGAAAGAGCAAACACTGGTCAGCAAATCCACCTGGTGCTTCCTAGGTGGGGCTTCTTGTAGAAGCAAAAGGCAGCCGTGGAAAGCCCTGCATTTGAGTTGCAATAATGAGTTTGAATCCCGCTGTGCTTCTCAGGGGCAGGGTGACCTTGAAAGAGCTCCTTGACCCCTTTCGGTCTGTTTTTGCACCTGCAAAAAGGGGATAATAACCCCGGTCCTGCCCGCCTCACAGCCCCCGGAAACCCTACCAGTGAGATCTTGCACTGGGCCACGTGTGTGTTAATAGTCACTGTCCGCAGATGACTCTTCACGGAGAACGAAGCCCTGCACTTCCTACCCACTCGACCACTGAGCTAAAGGAGTATCACGCCCAACCTCCCATTTTCCAGCCAGCACTAATCCAGGTTGACTGGTCCCCAGGGGTCTGATTCTCTTTCGGAGTATTAAGTAAATGCCTTTCATAACAACAACAAACAAGATGGACAAATAGGTCAGTAACTGAATCCTTATCTCCAGATGAGGCCAAGATTCTAACACGGAGTCAACAGATCCCATTCTTCATTATTCATGTTATGAGATCAGGGACGGACTCAGGTTTTCTTGGGCTTGAAATTTACACGATTTGGGAGGGCCCTCTTTGAAAAGGAGTCAACTGGGGCACCTGGATGGCTCAGTCTGTTAGCATCCGACTTCAGCTCAGGTCATGATCTCACAGTTGGCTGGTTCAAGCCCTGTGTTGGGCTCTGTGCTGACAACTCGGAGCCTGGAGCCTGCTTCGGATTCTGTGCCTCCCTCTCTCTTCCTGCCCCTCCCCTGCTCATGCTCTGTCTCTCAAAAATAAATAAACGTGAAAAAGAAAAAGGAAGAAAAGGAGCCAACAGCACACAAATAAAATTAGATAAAGGGCCGTGAGAGAATTGGGAGCACACCCCAAGGCTGACCTTCTCCAGCTTCTACAGGCTGAGCTGGCTGAAGGGGGGGAGAGGCGTCAGGGCACCGATGGCGGCGACCACACTTCAGCCTCTCTGTCCCAGAAGCCGTCTGCACATCGGCTCTCGAATCTCTTCTTGCTGGTCCTGTGGTTCACGTGCACTAGGAAAGACACAGGCTGGAGCTCTGAGAGGTAGAGGAACGTGTCCCCCCGAGCGGTCCGGGAAGAACCCGACTCCACATCCCATGTTCTTTCGGCCACACCACACCTCTCTGGAGCACACGCTTCCCACGTGGTGTGGGTAATTGGCCATGATGAACGGAACACAAATCTGGGGCAAGTTTCAGGTTCAGCCCCTCCGTACCTCACCCAGCTCCTACCAGAGCTCCCGCATTTCACAAACATGCAGCCGGGACCCCCCACAGAAAAAGTCCCGGGTCATAACCGTATCAGGGTCATGGAAAATGAGAAAATGGAAAAACCTCCATCATTCCCAGCGGAGGCTTGCCAGAGGCCCTCACAGAGCTCCACCTCGCTCCCACTGAGGCAACTTCCGGCAAGGGCCTGTTTGTACGAGCAGCGAGAAACAGAACTCGGGCTGATCTGAATGTCTTCCCCCCACTCGCTTGGCTCTCCCGAGATGACAGGCTGCGCGACTGAGTTTCACAGCGTCCCCGAAACGTGCCAGAGTGGGCTGGGCGAGACTCTCAGGGCTCAGAGTCTGTCATCACATCTTGGTTGCGACCACAGAGGGTTTTTTTGTTTTTTTCTGTTTTTTGTTTTTTTAAACACCAGCTCAAGGGCAGAAGAATTAGTCAGGGCTCAGAAGCGCTGGAATGCTACTGGATGGGACCAGCTGTAAGGCCCCTCAGCTGGGAGCCAAGAAAACTCCCAGGTACTTTACCAGACACAGAGAGCAACGTCCTGTTTGGGACACAGTCATTTGGTGCGGCAAGGTCTCAACCCATGGTAAGAGTGCTTCACGCTTTTGAAACTGAAAGATGCATCCAAAAAATCTCGATGACACACCATGACTCCCCACGCCCCCCCCGGGGGGGGGGGGGGCTCAGTCCCTTTCATTCACATCTAAAGTGAAACCAAGTTGGTCAGTGTCTGTCAATTTCACTTCCTGTTTCCTGGCTTCCACCAGGGAGTGAGGGGAGGGAGCTTCTGGGGGAAGGGGAGTGGATGTCACACAACCAACCGAGGGGCCAGACAAGCCCACCTGTCGTGCCCCCAGAAGAACCACATCCCTGGCCTGGACTGAAATATCGGGAAGTATCAGGCCTCCGGCCCACCACTCAAGGACGACCTTCCCATGGGGAAGAAGAGAGGCCAACAGACGATCAGCTCAGCGAGACGGGATAGGATCGGGGCCATGGGCACCGCAGGGTCCAGGTCAGGGGGGAGGTCTGCCCTTGGGGAGTCTACGACAAGACAGCCGAGAGAAGGATGAGCCTTAATGACTACGGCCCTGTCCGCGGACACCGATTTAGCGCCCACGGTATGGCAAGCACTTCTTGACACATCGCGTTCATCAGTCACGGGTCTTCCCAGCCCCGTGATATTTCTACCTTACGGAGGAGGGCCGCAGAGACACCAAGACGTTACGTAACTGGCCCGAAGTCACACCTCTGGCATGAGGACAAGTTGGCCCGTCAGACAGAGCAGAAATCAGGGCGTGGGGAGCTGCAGAGATGAAAGAACGCGGCCTGTAGGAAGAGCCGTCGACATCTTGTGAACGTACAGCAATTGGGCACAGGTCACGAGGCGGGGTGTCCGGCCCACAGAAATGCTCTGTGAGTGGCCCATGTGGCACTTCTTTAAAAATATAAACCGACCTTTAAAAATTGGGAGATTTCACATAAAAATCCAGATTACCCAGGTTGTGTTGAGAACTCAGGACCGGAGAACAGGGAGCCCATATTCTCCCTCTCTCTCTTCAGTCTCTCTCATTTGTGCGCTCGCTCTCTCGCTCTCTCTCCCTTTCTCTCTCAAAAATAAACAAACATTTAAAAAAATATTTAAGGGACACCTGGGTGGCTCAATCAGTTGAGTATCTGACTTCGGCTCAGGTCATGATCTCACAGTTCATGGGTTCGAGACCCGCATCCGGCTTGCTGCTTCAGATCCTCTATCCTGCCCCGTCTGAGCCTCCCCCTCTCTTTCTTTCTATCTCTCTCAAAAAAAATAAGCCTTGGGGCGCCTGGGTCGCTCAGTCAGTTAAGCATCCAGCTTTGGCTCAGGTCATGATCTCACGGTTCATGGGTTCGAGCTCCACGTCGGGCTCTGTGCTGACTACTTGGAGCCTGGAACCTGCTTCAGATTCTGTGTCTCCCTCTCTCTCTGCCCCTCCCCTGCTCATGCTCTGCTGCTCTCTCTCTCTCAAAAATAAATAAATGTTTAAAAATTTTAAAAAAATTTAAGTCGGAGGAGGGGAGATTTCTGTCGTCCAGGGAGCACACCAGTGGCCATGGAGAAAAGGGGTTGGACAAGCATATGAGGGGAGGTAGGCAGCGGACTCGGAGCCCAGCACAGCCCATGCAGGGTCCAGGTGGGGAGAGGTGTTAAGAGAGGCCCTGCCCCTCCACTGAACTTCTCTGGGGAGAATCTTTGCAGAGAATCTTTTCTCTAGCTTCTCATTTAGAAAGCAATATACTCCCATCTGGAAGCCTGAGGTCCACAGAGCACCTACCAAAATAACTCACAGTCAAATGGGAAAATAAGGAAGGTGCTCGGGGGCTAAGTACAAGGGCACTGCAGCATTTAATAAGGTGACTGTAGGGGCGCCTGGGTGGCTCAGTCGGTTAAGCGTCCAGCTTCGGCTCAGGTCATGATCTCACAGTTCGTGGGTTCGAGCCCGCGTCTGGAGCCTGTCTTCAGATTCTGTGTCTCCCTCTCTCTCCGCTCCTCCCCTGCTCACACTGTCTCTGTCTCTCAAAAATAAATAAAAACATTAAAAAATCTTTAAAAAATAAGGTGACTGTACTCAGGGCCGTAAAGCAAACCAACAGCAGAGGCCGGGTCAACCACGAGTCTCACAAACTTAGCTTCACTCCCGAGCCCGAACCCCCCCTGCCTGCCATGTTTTCGACTTGAAGCAGCATGTAACCAGGGAGGAGTGTCAGGAGACCCGGGGGTAAACGGAGGACAGGATGCCAAGTCACCTCCCACGAGGAGAGGGGATCCAGTCGAGCCCCAGTGAGAAAGACAAACTGTCCCCATTTTACAGACGCCATGACTGAGCTCAGGTGCAGGACTCAGACACGGCGCTGCTGGGCTCAGGTCAGAGGTAGAAAAGGAATTCGAGAACGAGGGTTCGATGAGGACATTGCACTCGGCAACAAGAAGGTGATGGGCATTAGGGTCCCATGAGACAATCTGGGCCATTCTTAGCCAGTGGCACTGCGTGCAGCCATGAACGCCTCTGTGTCTGTCTCCTAACCTTTAAAATGACAACAACGAGGGGGCCTGGGGGGCTCAGCCGGTTACATGTCCGACTCCAGCTCAGGTCATGATCTCATGGTTTGCGAGTTCAAGCCCCGTGTCGGGCTCTGTGCTGTCACCGCAGAGCCCGCTTTGGGTCTTCTGCCCCCCTCTCTCTCTGCCCCTCCCTGCTCATGCTCGCTCGCTCTCTCGCTCTCTCTCTCTCTCTCTCTCTCAAAAATAAACAAAACAAAATAAAATAAGAACAGTGATACTTCTGAGTGTGGACGGAGCTAATGTCCAGGAGAGCACGCTGTGAACTGGTAGAGTGACCTACAGACTCGACAGGCACATTGCTGTGGTGTCATGGGTGGCACCCGCGTGTCCGTGAATCCCCTGCTCCGACTCGAAACAACGCCAACAGTCAGGTCTTCCATCTTTCTCCCTCTGCCTTCCCGAATCCCCACCTCTGATGTCCCAAGGCCCTAGATCCCCCTTTCTGGACTGGCCCTACGTGTGCTGTGCATTTGCTGCCAGTGTAGACGGAATACGTAGCCTCTCCATTTGGACTCACCCGGATTTAGACTGCGTAGAGCCAGCCTCGGGGCAGGAAGGCAGGCGGTGCGGGGCCTGCTGGAGGGCCCTCCTCCGCACAGAGGGTCTGGTGGCAACGTCCCACCGCACAACTACCCCATCACCACCTCACTCTGTTTTCTATTGAAAGCACCCTGTCATCTGTTACGTTTCCACTCAGGAAACAGAGACCACGGAGCAGAAAACAATCGAGATCCCATTTACCTTGATGGATTCATTTCGATACAACTTCACTCAAGAGCTAGCCGCTTCCTGATTTCACATTTCACCATCAAAGACAAGGCCAGGGCCAGGCTGGGGGGCGGGGGCAGCACACCCTCACTGAGTAACAGCTTCCCGCCTGGAGGATTCTGGGACAGCGGCTTTGGAGCCCGGCTGCTGACAAAGCTGAAACGTCCCCCTTGTCCCACCTTGCAGGCTACCACAGCCAAGCGTGGCAACAATGCACAGGGGCCCCGAGAGAACCCAGAATGTGTTACCGACCACCTGTATGGATGAGGGAAGCGAGGCCCAGAGAGGGTGCTGGTGTGGCCAAGGTCACACAGCAAGGTCCTAAGAGCCAATCTCCTTACGCTGGCTTGAACATGTCACCCCTGCGGCATGAACTGATTCGGGCAACTTGATGTAGGGATGTCCCCACCCTTTTCCCCAAGGTGGGGACCAAGGGGCCACATCGGAGGCTCACGTGACCCCAGAAGCAGGATCGTAATAAGGCTGTGGTCTGCTATGGGCTTGATGGAGGAGAGGACATGCCCTCACAGAGTAGCATGGGGAGGGACAAGGACTGTAGAGTCTGAGTCCCCCCCCAGAGGTTTTCCTGAGCAACTACTTGGTCCCCGATAGGTAACCCAGCACGGCAGAGAGACAGTCCACAGATGAGAGACCACACACTGCGCGTGGCTTGAATCCAGACCCGTCTAACGTCCCCTGAAGAGAATGATGACCCATTCGCTTATTGAACTAACCCCGTGCCGGGCCGTGTGGCTATGACGCCGACACACACCCGGCATCCAGGTCTTCACGGGGCTTAGAGCAAAATCATCAACACGACACAGAACTGGTATTCATGCAGCGGAACACACGCAGCACCGCGAAGGCACAAACCGCTGTTGCCCTCGGGCAGGTGGATGGACTTCACAGGCAGAACGAGGAGCCCAAGAGGCCAGATGAGGGGGTCGCACCCCGCTTCCGTGTGCGCGAAGGCCCTGGGGACGCCAAGCTGACCGCTGGTGGTGGAGGTCAGAGCAGCCTTCGTTCTTGCTGGGAGGCACCTGCTGTGGGCAGGAGGCCCCCCGGCCCCTGCCAGGGGGGAATGGAAGCGCTCCGTGTCCTGAGCTGGGCCGCGGTCACACGGGTACGTGTGCACAAGCACACGCGTGTGTCACGTCTGGCCGTAGTTTTTCTTCAGATGTCTGTTTACCCATCTGTTTCCGAGCTCCCCCACCATATGCTATGTGCTTGATCAAAAGATGAAAGGCTCAGCCAGAGACAGTTGTGCCTGAGCCTGGATCCTTCCTGTGACATATGAGCCGAGGGACTCTGTGATGTATGTCCTGGCGGCCGGGCTGTGCAGCCCTCCTGCTCCTTCGGGGGAGCAAGTCTGGCCGCTGAAATGCAGTGAACACGAGGCCCCTTCCCACAGTCAGACCTGCCTTCTGAGCTCCAGTGAGGCGACCGTGTGCAGCCCAGGCGGTGCTTGCTGGGAGCCGGGCCACTCGAGTCTCAGTCAATGACAGACGTGGCTGGAGCCCAGGGTGTGGAGTCCCCGGGCTCCACGGTGACCTAGTTTGGGAGCAAGCTGGGGCTGGCATCGAAGTCCACGGAAGCTCTTTCCTCTGAGCTGTGAGAGTGGAGGGAACCCAAAATAGCAACCCCCTCCACAACCCACACAGAGACAGCAGGTGCCTGAATAAAGAAGCTGTGGGTGAGGGAGTGCTGGCGGGCACGACAAGGGGGGCTCCAGGTGGGACTTCGGGCTCCCTTCTCTGAGGCACCCAGGAGGGGCAGAGGAAGGCCTGGCGATGGCTTCGCAGGACCGCAGCCCTCCACCTCACATCTGCAGCCATGACACCAGTGCATCCCAGCCTGGACCTCCCGTGGCCCCAGATTCAGACGCCCACTTCCCGCTGCCCACTCAGCACCCCCATGTGGGTGCTCGATGCTATCTGCAGTGTAATAAGACCCAAAGCAAACCACTCGGAGTCTGCATCTCGGAACACGACCCTCCCCCTGCAGCCTTCTGGGAGCCAGAACCCCACGGTGTCACGTCCAGCTCCTCTTTCTCTCACGTGCCACACGCAAGCCACCCAGAAATCCTGCCACGTCCACCTTCAACAAGTAGCCAGACACCGACCAGCCTGGCCCACCCCCCATTGTGTCTCACCTCCTACCCCGCCCCCTGCCCTTGCTCCTTTCAGGACATTCTTCTCACGGCACCCCGAGTGATCCTGTAACAAGGCCCTGGAACCTCTCCAGTCTCACGTCCTGCTGGTCTGCCCCCCTCGCCCTGTTTCCACCCCACTGGCCTTCCTGCCATCGCAGCCTAGGCAGCTTGTGTCTCAGGGCCTTTGCACTGCCTGCCGGAGAGCTCTTCCCCCAGAGGGCCACATGGCTCCCTCTCCTCTCTCATCTAGGGTGTGGCCACCCCGGCAACCCCACTGAAAATTGTCCCCCTCCCCCTTCATGACATGAATCGCCCTCTGACACACAGTGTTTTCACTTATTTTGCTTGTTATCTGTCTCCCCAAATTAGAATGTGAGCAGTACCAGGGCAGGGGTGCATTTGATCTGTTTTCTTTTCACCGCTGTGTCCCCAACACCAAGAGCAGTCACTAGGGCATGGGAGACGCTCAATAAGTTGTTGACTAGATGACTGGGTCCAGGCTCAGCCACCTCTCTCTGGGGCCACAGCCTCAGGAGCAAAGCTTTCCCTTCCTCCCTGCCCCTCACTACCCACACTCAGGGCAGGGTGTCAGTAGAAGGTTTCCATGTCCCCTCAGAGGAGGGGATAGGGGACCCCTCTGGCCCTCCACATTCCCCCCATTCAACCTCCAAGACACCCCTTGCCTCTTTGTCCCCCTCTCATCTGTCCTGCCTTTTGCAATTTACAAAGAGCTCGGTCATCGTGGTGGTGGTTGGATCCACACATTGATTCCGAGCAAGGTTCCAGCATCCCTGTGGCACAGCCCGGGGGGACTCGGGTGAAGGAGACTCAACAACACACGCTGGAGAAGGTAGGAGGACCCCACCTCGGCCTGGCACCAAGCTTGGCCCTCACCGGGTTGCCGTGTCTCTGCTTCCTGCTTCCTTCCAAAGCAGCAAAGGCAGACGCCCGGTGACGGCGGGATGGCCGCGCTGGACAGAGGTCGGGAGGCCAGCGAGGCTCGTGGTGAGGGGAGACGTGAATCAACCAGAAAGCAGGAGACCGGCCCTTGCAGGGCGGGGATACAGAAGGGATTAGGGGCCTGGAAGGATATCAGGGAACTGGGTTTCCCCCACCCCCAACCTGAAACAGATGCTGATTTAGATATAGGCCCTTTTTTAAAAGTTTATTTTTATTTGGGGGGGGGGGGCAGAGAGAGAGAGAGAGAGAGGGAGACAGAATCCCAAGTAGGCTCCACCCTGTGAGCGGAGCCCAATGCGGAGCTCAATCTCACAAACCCTGAGACCGTGACCTGAGCCGAAGTCAAGAGTCGGACGCTAAACCCACTGAGCCACCCAGGCGCCCCAAAACCCTGACCTTTTAAGTGTACATGCCTGGGGCCCCATAATCCCACACCTGGAGATTTAGCTGGAGGACGTCACACTGTGACCCACGGGGACGGGAAGGGGGGGCATCCCTGGAGCAGTCCGGGAAGGACAGGACAATGGGAGCCAGCTGACTGTCCACAGCAGGGGTGGAGCAATAAACCGTGACTTCCTGAGAACAGGGAGTGTGATCCACGTCTCCTAACTGGGAGAGACAAGCGAGCCATGAAGCATGAAACAGTGTGCTGCAGGAGCCCGTTCTTCTGTTCTAAAACGGACACATTTGCACGGAAAAGTATCTAGAATGTAGCTAGGAAAGTATCTGTGAACATATGCACGGAAAAGTATCTAGAAAGATGTGTATCAGAAGCAACAACAGCGGTGGTCTCTAGTCAGTGAGCCCAGGGGTAACCTCTTTTTTTTTTTAATTCTTTTCTGTATTCTAGGAATAATTTACAATTAGCATATATCAATATCCTTAGCAGATAAGACAGAAAGCATGCATCCATTTTAGGGAGAAAAAAATGCTAAAATCTCCAAAGGCTTCGCTCAAGTGCCCAGCATATGGGCGTCACCTCTGTCGCGGGACCTGGGCACACACGGGCGCACGATCCAAGCAGGGACCTGGCCCGCTGGCCCCACCTCTCCCCCCATGGCACCAAGCCCCCCTGTGTGTGTGACTGAAGACGGGGAAGCAGAGAGAAAAGACCACTTCCTGCAGAGCTGGTGGCGGGGGCAGCTCTCCGGCGGGAGGGGGGGGGGTTGTCCACCTTAGGTGACAACCAGAAGCTCACTTAGGAAATGCTGAACATGACTCTGGAGGCTGCCCTGATTCATGAGGGCAGTGCGGCCCTCCCCGTGGCCAGAGACGACCGCAGGCCGATGTGGCAAGATGTGGCCGGCAGCACTGTGGATCCTAGGGAGACGCTGAGCCCTGCCGTGTGGTGTAGGGAATGTGGCTGAAGCAAGTGTGAGCCCAAGGCCCCACTGGTCTCCAGAGCCCCTCTGACATCAGAGCCTCTGGGTAGGATGCTGTCCAACTCCGAGGAGCACCGGGGCTTGTCCCCAGCAGCCTGTGGGGAAGCCGACCAACCCCCCTACTGCCACCAACAAGGGAAAAGCATTCACCAAGGTCGGATCAGAGTTGGTGAATTTGACTGTGTTCCATCCACCTTTGTAGTCAGGGCGCCCATCCCAGGATACTTATTCAAGGTACCTTATTGAAGGTATGAATGAATGAGCCATCCGAAGAGACATCGCTCCTTTGAAAATAAACATCTCAGTTCATGAGCTTCTCAGGGTTGGAAGTGCATCTATGTCGTGAAGAAAAAAACTGTCTTTTAAGAGAGAGAAGAGGGCCGCCTGGGTGGCTCAGCTGGCAGAGCTTCTGACTTTGGCTCAGGTCATGATCTCACGGCTGGTGGGTTTGAGCCCCGTGTCGGGCTCTGTGCTGACAGCTCTGAGCCTGGAGCCGGATTTTGTATCCCCCTCTTTATCTCTCTGCCCCTTTCCCACTTGCACTCTGTCTCTCCATCTCTTAAAGATAAATAAACGTTAAAAAAAATTTTTTTAAAGAGAGAGAGAAGAGTAAGGACCCAGACCTGGAGTCACGGGGCCCAGTTACAGGAATGGGGCCAGAGGACTTCACCTACCTCGCCGTGGAGAGGGAGTGGGAGTCGGCTTCTGGGAAAAACTGGGGCCTCACCTGGGGCAGTCCCCGAGGAGGGAGGTGACGATGACAGCGCGGGGCCTCAGCTTCTTGCTGTTATCGGATGAGGGACAGTCCACGGGGTTCAGGATAATTCAGCCCAAGCCTCATTCTCCGTAGGCATCCACCCACCATCCAACCCTCCAGATGCTGGGCTCCTCTGCCTAGACTTGGGGGTGGGGGCTTCCAAGCTTTCTGCGGACAGAGGGAACAGGGATTGAACTCCGGTGGTCTTGCCCTCCGTTGGAAATCAGACAGGCAGATTCCAGAGAGCTTGGTGCCCTCGGAGAGGTGGGCCACTTGTGCATCGAGATGCACTCTCGGTGAGTGTGAGTATGAGGCCGTCACAACCCTCCCACCCTCAACCATCATCAACACACATGCACCTACTTTGGTCATGCCCACCATCATCCCCCCACACACAGGCTGACCGTGGGCACACTCAGGCCAGTAGGATGTGTACACAGAGTCGCAGCCCCAACCTACGGTGGAGATGCCAGAGAACATAGGAGAGCCAGCCGCCGGCCCCTGAGGGAAACCCACAGAGCCTTCCCGAATTCTCCGGGCTCCAGTCCCTCCCCTCTCTGGGACTTTCCCTGGTCAATGCGATAAAGATTTTGGTCTCTCAGTTTCCATCTGGTCCTGAGAAGCTATGAGTCTCTGAGCCTGGACACACTCTGACTACATCCTAGAAAAACAACCACTCACACACTGGCTGCTTACTAAAAGCAGAAAGGTACCCAGAGAGGCAGTTGTCTGGAAACTTAGATACAGGCACCGCTGGTTTTTATTATTTTTATTTTTTTGGCCTGAAATTTCACTAAAAATAGTGAACTTTTGTGCCGCAGGCAAAACATTCCCAAGGATGTGATTTTGACCAGTTGCCCATTTCAACTCCCTCCGCCCATTTATTGATTTTTTCCCTTTTATTGACTTTTATCCACGAACCTAGAATACATTAATTTCACCTCCTGGCCAGAATCTCTTGTACCAGCTGAACCTCCCCTTCGATGAAGGGCCCCCGGAGGATCAGGATTTTGTCCCCTCCTCTTCACGGGCCCTGGTGCCCAGGGTGGCACTTTTAACTCTACATTACTGTTGCGGTTCCTGATAGAACATGAAGGAAACTTCACATCTAATCCAATCTTCTCTCTACAAATGGAGAGCCTGAGGACCAGCGCACACATTTTACTTAGTCGAACACCAGAGCCTCGACTGGGAAGGTGCCACATTCTAGTCATGCTAATTCTACTTCAGTCAATGTGTGCATTCACACTGTAAGCCTAGTGAGAGTCTTCAGGGATAGGAGATTTGACACATGTATTTGAACATGAGGAAGGATGAGAAATTTTTGAGAAGAATGTCCTTCCACATATCGAGAGAAGGAGTATCTACAAATTTACAGGAATTAAAACTGTGGGTATCATTTTGGGAAATAGATTAATTGATGGGAAATAAAAAAGAATCGCCCCCAAAAGACCCAAATTTATAAGAAAAATTGATAACACGGTAGTGTTTCTCATTGGTTGGGGGGAATGTGCAGTTTTCTTTTTTTAATTAAAAAAATTTTTTTAATGTTTTTATTTTATTTTTGAGAGAGTGTGAGCAGGGGAGGGTTAGAGAGAGAGGGAGACACAGAACCCAAAGCAGTCTCTAGGCTCGGAGCTGTCAAACCAGAGCCTGATGCAGGGCTCAAACTCACAGACCATAAGATCATGACCTGAGCCGAAGTCAGATGCTTAACCAACTGAGCCACCCAGGGGCACCTGTAGTTTTCAAATAATAGTGGAAACAACTGCTCTCCTTTGAGGGGAAAAATAAAACGTAAAACCCTTCAAGATGATTTTAAATAATTAAAACCATACTCAGAAATAATGCAGGTGGGGGCGCCTGGGTGGCTCAGTCAGTTAAGCAGCTGACTTCAGCTCAGGTCATGATCTCAAGGTTCACAAGTTCTAGCCCCACGTCAGGCTCTGTGCTGACAGCTCAGAGCCTGGAGTCTGCTTCAGATTCTGTGTCTCCCTTTCTCTCTGCCTTTCTCCCACTCACGCTCTGTCTCTGTCTCTGTTTCTCTCTCTCAAAAATAAATAAACATTAAAAAAATTAAAAAAAAAAAGAAACAATGCAGGTGGTTTGAAGGTGTTTAAGGAAATACAGAGGAAAATTTTTATAACTTCAGTGTGGAAAAAAGTTCTTTCTAAGCACAATCTAAAAACCAGATGCCACAAAGAGAAAGAAAAAGGATTCTGACCACATACAAACTTAAAGCTTATGAATAGTCTAAGATTCCATAAAAACAAATTGTTGCAAACAAAAGAGCAGGCTGGGATGCAATATTTGCAACATGTGTAACAAACAAAGGATTAATATCCATTATACCAAAGAGCTTCTATAAATCAACCAGGAAAAGGCAGACAACCCGAAAGAAAGCCAGGGAAAGAATACGAATTGATAAATAAAGAATGAAGAAATCTAAATGTCCACAAAACCTATGAAAAAGCATTCACTCTCCCTGGTAATTAAAGAAATTAAACTACAAAACCCAGTAAGACATTTTATACTTATCAGCGTGGTAAGAGTTAAAATGGTTGACAGCGTCAGAGCTGAGGGCATCGGGGGCGATCGGAGTTCCTTCCTTGACAGTAGTCATGTACATCCGTCCACCTGTTCAGCGTCTTAAAGGAACCACTTTGACATTGTCTTTCAAAATCGCAAATGTTCACATGCACAGAGCAAGGCCGCCTCTGGAAATCTACCCTAAAACATAACCAACACCCGCCTAAAGATGTGTTTGCTGTGCTTTCCTTAGAGCAAGGGACCAGACAGATGTTGATGAGGGGAAGGATAAGAGAAATTATGGACCGTTTCGATTGTAGAGGCCTGAGCAGATGTTACTGAGAATGACACAATCCACGTGTCCTGTCATGGAGAGACACTCACAATTTACTGGGGGCAGGGGAGAAAGGAAGCAATTTTATAGTCATAAGTAGATAGTGATCCCATTTGGGAAAATCAACAAATGAATAAAGATTCAAACCAAACTTCTAGCTCTGGTGACATGTGGGCAGAGGACTTGGTGGAAAACGATAGAGATGATCGTGAATGTCGCTTTTTACAAATTTACGTCTGCCTGGGGGGCTCAGTTGAGTGTCCAACTTCAGCTCGGGTCATGATCTCACAGCCCATGAGTTCGAGACCTGCATTAGGCTCTGTGCTGACAGCTCCGAGCCTGGAGCCTGCTTCAGATTCTGTGTCTCCCTCTCTCTCTGCCTTTCCCCTACCTGCACTCTGTCTCTCTCTCTCTGTCTCTCTCTCTCTCTCAAATATAAATAAGCATTAACATTTTTTTAAATAAAGATTTATGGTGGTATTCTTTGAATGTTTTAGTGGTACGTGTGACTTTGTACATATGTGTACTGTGTGTATGTGAGAGAGACAGTGAGAGAGATTATATATTTATTTTGAGAGAGAGAGAAAGCGAGCACAAGCTGGGGACGGGCAGAGAGGAGAGACAGAATCCCAAGAAGGTTCCTTGCCACCAGCACAGAGCCCGATGGGTGGCTCAAACTCACCAACTGTGAAATCATGACCTGAGCCGAGATCAAGAGTTGGACCCTTAACTGACTGAGCCACTCAGGTGCCCCTAATTTTTATTTTAGAGATGAGAAAACAGCCCTGGGCTAGGTCACTTGCCTGAGACACTCAGATGCTGTGAATCCTAAAAAGGAGTTCACTCCCAGCCTGCCTGAACTGAAAGCCAGGGAGGACCCTTACCCCCCCACACCGCACCCCCAGAGCCCACCCATCCTCAACCAGACCCTGTGAATTTTTTCTTGGCAGACATTTAATGGTGCTGCAGTAGCTACAGGCGGCCAATAGCGGCACATTGTTTCTCCAAGTGCTGTATTAAACATTTCTGATCATTCAAGTACCGGAGAATGTTAAGAAGCAGAAAAAGAAAAGAAAAAAAAGACAACTATCAGTAATTACTGTTCATATTTTACAATATTTCTTCCAATGTTTTCACACTACCTTTTAAATACATAGTTGATATTACACTGTAGGTATGATTTTATACCTTTCCTAGAAAATAACATCATATCAGAAGCATTGTTTTACATCATTAAGATCTTCATAAACATCACCATTTAAAAACATATCGATACTTTAAATAGCAGTGTTTTAACCCACTATTTACTTTCACCCAACTTCCTTACCACCCCCCCCCACCCAACCTAACCTACAGACACCGAAGTGTCCCATCGGAGAAAAAAATGTATTGAGTATATATTCTACACCAGGCACAGAAATGACTAAGACATACCATACCACATAACACACAGCAAAATTATTCTGGGTGGATTAAAGCGCTAAAGGAAAAAAAAAATCACAGAAAGGCTTAAATAAAGTTGATGAGAGAATTTATCAGACCTTTGTGAGGGGGAGGACTTTCTAAGCCTAAAGCTATGGGAGAAACCACAAAAGAAAAAGATCACGAGATTTGGCGACCTAACATTTTGATACTCTGTAAACAATATGAACAAAAAAGTAAAGGTCAAGTAGCAACCTGGGGAAATTATCTGCAACAAATACAACAAAAGATTAAAAGCCTTGATATAAGATGAATAGCCGTAATATATAAAAAACTCATACAAATCAATATAAAACATCCACTGAGACTCCAGGATATAACTGGGGAAGGGCATAGATCTGTCCTATCCAATAGCAATTAACCATATGTGGTTATTTAAATTAATTTAGATTTAAATTAAGTCCTTAAACTAAATTAAATCTAGATTTGGATTAAGTTAAATTAAAAATTCAGTTTTTAAAAATTCAGTCAAGGGGTGCCTGGGTGGCTCAGTCGGTTAAGCGTCTGGCTTCGGCTCAGGTCATGATCTCACGGTTCGTGGGTTCGTGCCCCACGTCAGGCTCCGTGCTGACAGCTAGCTCAGAGCCTGGAGCCTGCTTCTGGTTCTGTGTCTCCCTCTCTGTGACCCTCCCCTGCTCATGCTGTCTCTCCCTCTCTCTCAAAAATAAATAAAACATAAAAAAAATTTTTTTAAATAAATAAAAATCTAGTCAAGATAGCCACACTTCAAGTGCTCAGTAGTCACTTTTGACTAGTAGCTGTCCCATTGGATACTGTAGATATAGACCATTTCTATCCTCATTAAAAGTTTGATTGCAAAGCACTCAGACAATTCACAAAGGAAGACATACTAGTGGCCAACAAACACATTAAAAAATTTAACTTCATCAGGAAGAAAAGTAAGGCAAGTTGAACAAAAGTAATATTTCGCATTATTTATCTATTTAGAAGTAAAGTGGAGGTTGCTGACTGATGAACAACCATCTGTAAAATGATTTGGCATAGAAATGAGGAGGGATACAAACCCTTGGCCCAATAATTCAGTTTCCGAGACTATATCTTAAAAAAATAGAAATACAGGAACAGTTTTATGCAGAAAGTTCGTTATCTCTGGGCTATATGTAAATTCAGAAAGAAAACCCAACGTGAAAGTCCAGCTTCCAGGAAGTGATTACATCCATTAGAGACCCCAGTCAGGGGGCAGGGCACCCGCGTGGCTCAGTGGGCTATACATTCTACTCTTGATTTCAACTCAGCTCACAATTTGACGATCATGGGGCTCTGCGCTGACAGTGGGGAGCCTGTTGGGAGCTGTTTCTCTTCCTCTCTTTCTCTCTCTACCCATCCCCTGTGCATACACACACACACACACTCTCTCTCTCTCTCTCTCTCTCTCTCACACACAAAACAAATAAATAAACTTAAAAAGACCCTCACTCGATGGACAGATAAAGCATCAATAAAATTTTGCTTTATGCAAGAGGGTCTGATGACTTGGGAGATACAAGATTTATTTTTAGATCTTTCAAAACTAGCCCGCTGGGATAATATCCATTGTAAACATATGGAGACTACGCATGCACCAGATGCTGATAGATGTCAGGAATAAATATCACAGTGCGATGGGATGCTGAATATTTTCATGCTGTTCAGAGTTTCTGAATCATTAACAAAGATCATTTGCTGCTTTTCTAAAGAACTAGAAATGTCATGAGAAATTCAGAGGAGGAGACGGGACGTAGTGATTAAGAACACGGACCTCGGGGCGGAAGGGGGGGCAGCGCTCCAGCCTCAGACAAGGTCACCTCAGTTTCCTCCTCTGAAATTAACAACAGCCCCCGCCTCAAAAGGTCATGAGAAAACGGAGCGAGCTGTCTGCAGTGTGCGGGGCAGTCTGAGCACACAACAGAGCATCTACGCCACTGCTTTTATTAACATGAGAAACGGTCGTTCACACTATTGGAGACAGACCGGGATCTAGAATCCTCTATATAACACGCGCTCGGCTGCAGAAACATACACCTTAAACACAGACTTTAAAAATATCCAAAAGCAATGAGAAGGAGCTATTCCAAACGAGCAGTGGTCACATCGGGGCCCTGGGATTATGAGTTTTCTTTCTTTGCTAAGAAGCAAAAAAAAAAATCTCTCTCTGTGCTTCTCAGATTTGCCTCAGTGAGCAATCAAACTTTACAATAATACAAATGCTTTAAAAACAAAGAGCCACACTGAAATAAATAAGCTTAACTAGCCATGGTAAGTGGGTCCAATTTAAACTGGGGGTGACCAAGTGCACAGGTATGAGAGCCAGGGTCCGGAGGCATGGGGGCAGGGGCTGCCGCTGCTGGAGGGGACTATGGGGGTCTCTGCGCGACGGGATTTTGGGAAGTGAAGTTGTTTTCTATATATTTCATGCATCTTCCAATCTTTGTATGAGGGGTATTGAATGTAGGAATTTTTCTAATCACATAAAACGGAGGTTAAAAAAGAAAAGCAGGCTCCCTGACCTCAAATGGGGAAGGAAACTGAGTCAGACAGAGACAGGAGCTGAGGGGTGGGGCTTGAGCGTAAGGAGGAGGGTGGCACAGGGCTCGGGGACACTCTAGAGGGTCCCACGCTGCTGGGACCGCGGCTGGGGGCTAGCTGCCAACATGCCCAGGTGGTGCCACCAGGTCACAGTCACTGGGACATGATTCCTTTTTATTTCCTAAGCTCCCCATAAAACGTCTGTGAGTGCCTCACTGCATAGGAAGAGAACATTCATTTCACAGTCCCTGCAGCTGGTAACAGATCTATCACATTTCTGTCACTTAGCCTTCCTGCCCCACCAGCAACACCTGGGAGTGGCCGTCCCCACCCTGCCCCCATGACTCCTCCAGGGCTGGACCTAGTCCTTCCGAGCCCTGCCAAAACCACCCATAGGTCCCAGGCCACACACGCATGTGAAGAAGAAAACAAAACAAAACCCCACTTTCAACTTCCAAAAGGGCCACTACTGGCACAGGGTCGAACTTCTTCCCCCAACATGAGGTCCGGCCACTCCCTGTTATGTGATTCCACCTCCTGATCCCCGAGCTCCCAAATTCCTCAGGGCCTCCTGCCAAGTGCGAGAAGACTCTCTGTGGACCCAGAGCGGGGACCAGAGCGGGGACCACCGTGGGCTCGGTGTCGAATCGGCTGGGCCTGCGTGCGTCTGAGACACCCAAGGTAGCACTTTGCTAGAAATGAGTGGGCTGAGAAGCTGGCGCTGGTGCTGGTGCAAAACAGTGTCACAAAAATGCCCGGCAGCAGCCCGGTTTTGTGGGACACGCAGGGGCTCTGGGGTCAGGGACTGACGCCTGGTCATCCATCCACGCTGAGCAGTGACCATAAAGTGGAGACAAGATCCAGGCTTGCGGGAGGGTGGTGAGCAGCAGATGCCTGGAAAGTACTAGTAAATATTAACTCCCTCCGGGCCCCTGATCTCTTGTTGCCATGGCAACGTGGAAGGCAGAGAGGTTGGGAAATAATGGGATGAAAGGGCCTGGGACTCAGAATAGCAAGTCTCAGGTGTCATCTCAGACCTGCTGTCTGGGCCTGTGCTGGCCACTTGACCTTGGGGGCCTTCTCTGTACAATGGGGTGCATTTTGCCTCCAAGGCCCTACAGCCTTCTAGAGCCGCGCCAGGGGCTCCTCAGCGCAGAACTTGGAGAGGCGACAGAAATGCAAGTGAGCTGAGCTGTAATCTCTGGCGGAACAATTGATGCACACAGAGCCCTGCGATAGAGACAGAGCACAAAGCCTGGGTCCTGGGGTGGCGGCTTGCCAAGTACATTCTCTGCAGCGAAACCCAACAATCAACAACACACGAAACCACACTTCCATGGCGCACAGCTTGTCCTGTGCTAGAGGTTCTCGGACCTTTTGAGGTGCAAGAAGACTCAGACTAAACGTATGGCCGTCTTCCCGCCCCCATCAGAAAAAATGCACGCATGCATGTGACATCCAGAAGCTGGTGGGACCCGGAAATGCAGGCCTGGACCCCGTGGTCGGGACCCTTGCCCCAGCCTGGGTTCAGGGTGACCTAGACAACCTCCCCAGCCTTGGGCAGCCCCTGGAGGCAGCAGAAACTGGGCTGGAGGCCCAGCAGGTCTCAGCGATGTGCCTGGGCAGAAAGCTGCATCCCCTGACCGCTCTGACCTGGGCCCTGCTCGCCCATCCTGATGTGTCCCTCCCCCCTGGCTGCCCAAACCCTGGGCAGAGCAAAGAGAGTTCCTCGCTGGGCCCCCAAGGCCCCCCTTTAGATTCACTTACCACTAGAAATCAGTGGGCAACAGGATCCCAAAAAGCTTGGGCTGAAAGACCCCACTTAGAGCTCTGTGTCCCATGCCATTCTGGACCTCAACGTGCTGGGGAAGCCCCCCAGCTCCTTGATGCCCCCCGCAGCCCCCCAAAAACGTGCAACCTCCCTCTCCAGGGGCCCAGGCACCAGGAGGAAACCAAGCTGGCAGTGAGCTCTTGTGAAAACTGCTCCTTCGTGTTTTAAATACCCCACTGTCTCCACAAATCCTACTAACCAATTTGACCTGAGTACATCCTATGCTTTAACAGAGCCTGCAAAGAAATGAGCTCTCAGGATTACAGAATTTTAGAGTTTTAGCTTTTCTCTATCAAAGAGGGGATGTCAGAAGGGAGCTGAGAGGAGAAAAGAAGACAGAGGGAGATGAGGCAGGCCAAGTGGGGAACCAAGGGGGGCTTCCTGAGGGAGGTAGACTTGGGCCCAGGCCTGGCTGAGGGGGAGCGTGGGGGCAGGACCAGCTCCAGCTTCCTTCCGCCCCCCACACTCCTTCCCACGCCCCACCCAGACCTCACCACTGTGTGCACGGCCCCCGCAGTGAGCCTGGCCCTTCCTCCCCTGTGCCTTTTATTATTCTCGTCTTACAGAAGCTATTCACCGGGTACAGTTTCCCAGACTATTAAAAGGGGCTCTAGATGCTCATTTGACCCCAGCCCCACCAGGGAGGGTGGTGCCCTGGATCCAGTCTGTCTTGGGGTTCTCTGTGACCCTCACGCCCCGCGGCTTTCCACCTCGGCCCCATCCTGCAGGCAGTGGGGTGCAGATGGGCTCTCATCTGGCCTGACCTTTCATGTGGTGTGTCCCGAGGTAGCCCCTCAACCTCACAGGGCCTCCCGTCCCTGTGTTTCAGGCCCCAAGACCCCCGTGTGGGCTATGTCCCCTAGAGGACAAGGCCCAGTACAGCAGGGAAGGGAGCATCCCCTTGGGCCCTGGGACCCTGTACGGTCCTCACCCAGCCCCGTGACTATGGGTGAGTCACCGCACCTCTCTGAAAAATGGGGCAAATGTTATGTGTGTTGCCTTCCTCCCGCGCGGTTCTGAGATCCACCACGACAATGAATGTGAAAGTTCAGTGCTCTGCTCTGTGAGGGCGGCAGTCACGTTGTGGGTCACGGTGACCACCGCCCTCCCCAGGGAGCGGACAGGAATCCTCCCCATGTTTTGCAAACGAAAGAAAATCAGGCTGGAAGAAAGGCAATTTCTCACTCCGAGCAGCCAGGGACCTGTTTTGGCTTTACATCTTTCTCAAGTCTCTGTGGCCTCACCAGTCCCCACCCCTGCACACGCCCCCTGACCCCCGACCCCTGACCCCCTCCAACAGATTTACCGGGGAAGCTGGAGGAAGGTGCAAAGAGCCGAGGACTCAGTACCAGGACATCTGAGCTCAGATCCGAGTTCTGGTTCCTTTTCCCCGCGTGGTGGTGGGATCGCCCTTGTTAGCGCCCTTTTCCCCGTTTCCTCACTGATAGGTGGGGATGAGGCCCTCCCCCCTGCCCGATGGGGCTGTGAGATGCTGCTGGGAACGGCACGTTATAAAATGCAAGGCCACAAGACAAACCACTCACCACCCCGGCCACCTCAAGGCCACTCTGCACTTAGGAAAGCCTCAGCTCTGTAATAGTGGGTTGGGGTGTTTCACCCCTTCTTTGCTCTCTAGCTCCCTGAAGAAAGGCCTGCTTACTGTGTGCCGCGGAGGTATCTGTGGGGGGCAGCAGAGCATCGAGCATTGCATGACCCAAATGGCCACCACGGTGGGATGGGTCAATAAATTGCCATAGCCACACGAGATCGAATACTACACTGCAGTGAAGAAGAACACGCACTTGTGATACACACGCCGTCACGTGGATGAATCTTCCCAGCACGATGTTGAGGAAAACGAGTCAGAGGCAAACAAGCACGTGCTGTGTGGTGCCGTTGAGACAGAGTTCCAGAACAGCCGAGTGCGGTCTGTGATGGTAGAAATCGGGACGGTGGGGGCCTGGGGAGCAGGCAGGGAGCTGGAAGGAGGCACAGGAGCAGGACTTCCGGATACTGCTTGGGGTCTGTTTGTTGGTTTGGGTGCTGGTTACGTGGCTGTGTCCAGTTTGTGAAGTCCTTGAAGCTCCGCATGTATGATACATGCACTTTTCTGGGTGTATCTTTTAGTTAAATACACTTTTTCTAAATTTGACATCTGGATCCCAGACCCAGCTCCATCATTTGCTTTTGTGTGAGCTGGAGCCTAGTAAACTCTCTCTACTCTGACCTCTGCAAAATAGGGATAATAATGGCGTCTGCCTCTAATGGTCCCAAAGGTCAACTATTTAAATTCCACTTTCATATCGACCTTATCCAAATGCCAAGTCTTAATATTTTTTCTTTATGTTTTATTAAAAATTGTTTTAATGTTTATTTTTGAAAGAGAGAGAGACAGCAGAAGAGGGGCAGAGAGAGAAGGAGACACAGAATCTGAAGCAGGCTCCGGGCTCTGAGCTGTCAGCACAAAGCCCGACACAGGGCTCGAACTCACCAACCACAAGATCATGACCTGAGCTGAAGTCAGGCACTTAACTAACTGAGCCACCTGGGCACCCCTTAATATTTTTTCTTTAAATCAACTCAACAGTGCTATCTAAATAATTTAAAAATTAGATTTTATATCACTCTCATAAATCATGGCATTGGTATACTAATTATCTACTTTCTAGTATATTCAGTTGACATATGCTAACCACATAATTATTAAGATCGTGATGGTCATGTGTGAGCTGCCTCAAGTTATCCTCCATATCAGTGATGGTTGTGTACTCACATTGGAAAAAACCAAGATGAGTTACTCAGAGCTCTTAGCACTGTGCAGGCCTTTAGTAAGTGGTAACCATCATCACCATCATCGTCACCAACATCACCAGCATCACCATCATCATCATCACCATGACCATCATCACCATGATCATGACCATCACCATCACGACCATGACCATCACCATCACCATGACCATCATCACCATGACCATCACCATCACCATCACCATCATGATCACACACAGAATCAGTGAATACTCACTTCCAGACCATCTCCCAGGGCCAACTCATCATGGCCTTGGCCTCAGCAGAGCTTAAAGAGCTCAGGACATGGAATCCATTCTCAAGCTTGGGGACTTGCTGGGTTGCACATCTAGGTAGAGGCTCTGTGTGGGTACAGACTGGATGGAGGGCACTGGGCTGTACCCTCCCACCCTCCCCATCTAGACCAGAACCTGTCTCTCTCCAGAGGCCAAGGCTAAATGCACCCGTGCCTGATCCCTCGTCTCTCATCTCTCCAACCCAGCCAGCTCCTCAGAGCCTCCCACCAACGGGCCCCGATCACCAGACAAGCAGAAGTCATCATAGGAGAGCTCTGGACATTCAGCAGATCATCAAAAATGTGTTAATATTATTTCACATTTACCCTCCCTGGTGTGCCTGGGCCCCTCCTTCACGGACTGTCAGGGGACACCCAGAGTGCCACCCACACCCCAAAAGTGGTTGACTACTTCTTTGGGTATGCGCCTTGTTAAGTAAATTCAGTCCCACATTCAGATTTACTAAGGTGGGGTGGAGATAACTAATTCAATTTTTAAAAAATTTTTTCTATGTTTATTTATTTTTGAGAGAGAGAGACAGAGCATGAGTGGGAGAAGGACAGAGAGAGGGAGATACAGAATCCAGAGCAGGCTCCAGGTTCTGCCACACTAATTCAATTTTTTAAAAAGGCTTTTGCAATAAACTATTATTAAAAAAAAAAGAGAGAGAACAATAAACTATTATTTTTTTTAAAAAAGGCTTTTGGTGTTTAAAATTGCCAGGGGCACCTGGGTGGCTCAATCGGTTAAGCCCCCAACTTCCAGTCAGGTCATGATCTCGGGGTTCATGAGTTTGAGTCCTGCATTGGACTTTCTGCTGTCACACAGAGCCCGCTTTGGATCCTCTGTCTACCTCTCTCTCTGCCTCTGCCCTGTGCATGCTCAACTGTGCTCTCTCTCAAAAATAAATAAGCATTAAGAAAATTAAAATTTAAAATAAGATAAAATAAAATGGCCCTCGGGCGCCTGCTTGATTGGCCAACTCTTGATTTCAGCTCAGCTCATGATCCCAAGGTTGTGGGATCAAACCCAAGTCAGGCTCCTCATGGAGCCTGCTTGGGATTCTCTCTCTCCCTCACTCCCTCTCCCCCACTCACACATTCTCTCTCTAAAATAAAAAATTAAATATTTTTTAAAATAAATAAATAAATAATTGCCCACAATCTTTGATTTGAATAATTCCACCTAAAGGAAGTAAGGATATTTCTTAAAGATGCTTACACAGACATATTCATCACATAGTTATTTTTATTTATTTATTTATTTTTGAGAGACAGAGAGAGCGCGAGCAGGGGAGGGTCAGAGAGAGAAGGAGACACAGAATCCGAAGACAGGCTCCAGGATCTGAGCTGTCAGCACAGAGCCCGACGCAGGGCTCGAACCCACGAACCGTGAGATCATGACCTGAGCCGAAGTCGGTCGCTTAACTGACTGAGCCACCCAGGCAGCTCTACTTATTTTTAATAATTAAAAAAAAAAGTAAACAACACAAATGTCCAGTTAATAGAGATTAAACAAGTATCAAGACTTTTATGTATTGGCAATTATAGACCATTTCAAAAAATCATGTTACAGAAGTCTATGACATGGAAAGATACTCAAAATATACTAGAAGAGAAAAAGAAGTTTATAAATATATACCTACATGTATATATATGTATATATATCTTTGTGAGTATAATGTGTATATATCTTTGTGAATATATGTATCTTAATATATACACATATACATATTTTTATATATGCAAAAATATTCAACATGTTTATGATACTAATTTTGAAACCAAGTCTAATTATTATAATTATTAAAAATATATAAATATATGCTCTAATACATTAACTGTGGCATATTGGATAGTAAAATTATAGGTGGTTTTATATTTTCTTTATGCTCTGTTGTACTTGCTGATTCTTCTCAATAAGGACACATGATTTTTATTATTAAGGAAATGGAAAATGATATTAAAATGTTATACGTGCTACATATATAACCACACATGGGGCTTTTTTCTTTAAACATTTTTCTGCAAATCCCCTCTTACATTATTTTTTAATTCGTCACAAAATCATGATACACGTCCTTTGAAAGTAACTAAACTCTACAGAAGTGCATAAAATGAAAACGAAAGCCTGGTCCAACCTCTCCCCTGTCTCCGCTGAATCCCATCCCCAAGTAATCTCTGTTCGCATTATTTTGATGAATATTCTGCAGAACTTTTTTTTCTGGTAATATAGAAACATTCTGTCTGGCTATTAAACTCACTTGTATTTTTATTTGTGCAGATTGTCCTGAAATGAGCTTTTTCATGGGCAGAATGGCCATCTCTCCGAGTCAGGACACTGTGGTCTAATGGCCCCTTTCTTGCTGACTGTATCATATTCCAGAGTGGAGTTGGGTAGAACATAGTTGCTCTCAGACCTGTCTGCTCGTGTTTTCACTGTCCCTAGGTGACCTAAACACCCTGACGTACATTGCCTTCCATCTCGGGAGCGTAGGAGAGTTCTCTAAAAGTAACACCATGTATGAGGGTAGTTTTTTTTTTTTTTTTTTTTTTTTTACTGTTGTGGCTTTTGCAATTCTGTCTTTCAAAAGAAAAAAAAAAGGGCTGCATCGGTGTTTTACGTTCTAGTGAATGACAACCTTTAAACAAGATCTCAAGCCTTAACTCACAGCTTAAGAAATCTTGGGGACCATCTGCTGCAGCCCCTTTATTTCACAAATAAGCGGAGGCCTGGGGGAGACAATCCACACCAGGCACAAAGCCAAAGAGGGACTGACCCCCAGGTCCCCCAGCTCCTAGACCCTTCTTTCTTGTAGTTACACAGTAACTGTGCTAACCGGACCCTTTGCCCTCAGACCGAACAACTGATCCCACCGCCAAAGTGGCAAACTCCTACTCGCCCCTCAGGTCTCAGCCTGGATGTCACCCCTCCAGGGAGCCTTCCTGGACTTTCCCAGAGGTTGGACGGGCATGTGTCCTCCTCCATGCTCCCTCGGGCCTAGCTGCCTGTCGGGTCGTGGCCCCACTAGACTAGAAGCTCGTGTGCACATGCTGAAAGCCTCCTCGTCATTCATTCATTCACTTGTTCCAGAAAGAGCTTGGCGTCGGGTGCCTGATGCTGAGGAGAGAAGGCTTGGGTTGGAGGGGGAGAAAAAGACGAGAGAGCTTCTTCCCACAGGTGCCAAGGACTCTGCTGCTTGGGGCTGGAGAGTCGGGGGCCTAGCCCACTGCACTGACACCCCACTGCGTGCCTTTTCCACGGATGCCCTCAGCCAGCCCTGACAACCCTCCGAGCAGCTTCTGCTCCACGCATTTCACGGAAGGGAGGCTCGGAGAGCAGAGGCTGCGGGCCAGGGACACACAGCTGGTGTCCCTCTTGTGCCCCCACAGTCTCTCCTGTAACACGGCAAAACCCTCAAAGGGCAGGAGAAGTACCAATCCAAGATGCGAGAGAGACTGTGCTAGGACAGGGCAGCCCACCGGTAGGAGACCTGGGGGACAGTCCAGTCGGCTGTGTGCCTTGGGGAATTTGGCCTCCGGTTCTCAGTTACTTCATCTGAAAATGGGCTTGGTTAACACTTGTCCTACTCTATCTACTCAGTGATCTTATTTTCTCAATCAGAATCATGTCCCGTAGTCGAACAAATCCAGTCTTACTTAGAGGAACAACAGAAGAGAAACCATGAATGAACGTTGAGTCCCTGAGATAGGTGATTTGCACCCACTAAGGGGCCACCGGCTGGGGATGTGTCTCTTGCACACCTAGCACTGGAATGCCTGGAGCAGGCTTAAGTGGGGGTAGGGGGTCAGAGTGAAAGGGCAGGTCAGTTCATTCAAGGTCATCTTCTGGGCCCCCATGCACAGAGCCCCAGCGAGGAAGCGTGAAAAGGCCCCAGAGCCGACAAGGCCTCAGCTGACCAGCCTTTATGCCTGAGAGATTTCGCAAGAGTTTACAAACCCTTCGCATGGTTATGATGGAAACTTCTAGAAGCCCTGCAACATAGCTATCATTCCCTACTTTGCCTTTTTTTTTTAATGTTTATTTATTTTTAAAAAAGAGAGAAAGAGAAAGCATGAGTGGGGGAAGGGGAGAGACACACACACACACACACACACACACACACAGAATCCAAAGTAGGCTCTGGGCTCTGAGCTGTCAGCACAGAGCCCGACGCAGGGCTGGAATCCATGAACCGTGAGATCATGACCTAAGCTGAAGTCCACCGTTTAATCGACAGAGCTGCCCAGGGCCGCCCCCCCACCCAACTCCATCTTTTAAAGGAAGTCTTAAAAAGGGAAACTAATTTGCCCAAGGTCATTCCCCGAATCAGAAGGAAAAGTCAGCTTCCAGACCCACAACCTTCTACTCCCCACCCTGAAATGTTCATCACCATAGAATCCGGGTTCCTGGAGCCCTCACTAGGAGCCCCGATTACGCTTTGCCCTTTGCCCAGTTGATTCTGTTTCCTCTTCAAACTGTCATGATTTATAGATGAGGAGTCTAGGTAACTTGCTTGAGTCACATACCCAAGATTTCACTACCAGGAAATGAGGCCAGTATTTTGCCTGCAAGCAAACCTCAGCTTGCAGGACGGGCTGGGAAAGACTCAGGGGGAAGGAGCCCTGAGCCGTCGCTGCAGGCTGGACAGGCCCTCGAGGGCAGCCCCACCTACCTGGGACTTGGGGAAGTGCACATATGAGCCACCTCACAGAGCCAGCACACCCCTACCCAGCATAACCTCTAATCTTCCGCCCTCTGCCTTTGGCCAAAAACCCAGCACCTGACACCAGGTCGCACAAAAGAAAGAGTCAAACCCTTCAGGTCCCAGAACAGAGAATCTGGCACAGCCTCCCGGGGCAGGTGGGGTTCTAGAACAAGAGAACTGGCCCCAGGATCATCTAAGCCCATTTTTCACAGGTAAGTCGTCTGAGGCCCTGAGCATCCACCTGGCAGTCTGAGGACATCAGCAGGCAGGCGCCTGCCCAGATCAGAGCCCCAGAGCCCCACCACCACGCCGGCCTGCCCTTCAGCTGTCCATCCAGAACCAGAATCCGATCTTATCAAGCCCCACTTCCTCCCTCCTCTCGCCCCCCCCCCCCCACCAATGACTTGACAGATCAGGAGCAAAGCCGGGGGAAGGGATGCACTTCCTGGTACGGGGTTTGGGGGGTTCTTCTGCAAAGCCTGCTCCCCTTCTCCAAGCGGCCAACCACAGGTTACCAAGGATTCAGGCCACCGAATCATCTCACAAATACTTGGAGAGCCCTTCCTGCCCACTGCAGGGCAGAGACGGCTCCTCTGGCCAGCAGGCCACCCCCAAGGTCTTTGGCAACCACTGCACAGGTTCACTCATTCATTCAGCAAACACTGAGGTCCTACGAGGCACCAGGCACATTTGGGGGCCTCCTTCCTCTTCTCCAGCTACCCCTCTCTGCCTCCCACTGCTCAGCCCCTCCCCCTTCCCCAGGCCGCCCTAGGGGCCCCTTTGCACTGGCAAGAGGGCAAATCCTGGGGGCGCTGGGGAGTCAGAGCCCGGCTGACAGACGCACGCACACCCCTGGGTTACCTGGTGAGGGCCAGGGCGGCACAGGCGGGTGTCTCTCTGGCAGAGGCCGAGGACGTACTGACACCCGGGCCCTGGGGGCTGCTAACCCTCCTCCCTGCCCCTTTGGCCTCCACCACCACGCCCGCCCAGCTGGGCTGCTTGGAAAACCCAACCCCGCTTAGCTTAGCTTAGCTGACTTCCTCTTGTGTCATGGAAAGTGCGATGCTGAGAACAGGAAACTCCCACCTGGGATCTGGGGTCTGATGGGGGGGCTGCGAGCCTGGGAGGCAGGAAGGGCCACTTGAGAGGGGGCTTGGGCACCCCGAGGGAGGGCTAGAGGAGGCGGGGGGGGGGGTGGGGGTAGAGGGGGCTGGGCTGGATGGAGGGGCCCCTTCACTGGGTTGGGTCAGGAACCAAGTCCCAGGGGCCCCGTGGTGCCTTCAACTTTCCAGAAACAAACAGAAAGGATTCAAAACCACGGCCTTATCCATGATGAAGGCTCAGGGATCACATACAAAGACAAATTCTCTGTTTCCTTTGTTTTTGGTATGTAGGGGAGGAATGGCAAGGGTTTTGAAGAGGGAGAAATGTGAGTTCTCATCTTAGTTTTGCCCTCCTGAGGCCAAGTGAGCCTCGGTTTCCTCGTCTGTGAAATGGAGAACTCCACCCACTTCCCCGTGATGGCTGGGAAGACTAAAAGAGACCACATCCCGGGCTCACTTAGGTGCTCCGTAAAATCCCTTGTCCGTTTCAAAGTGCAGTCACGTAAGCTAAGTGTGGTAACCCAGGGCGTGAAGGACCACTGAACACGTGGACGCATGTGACCAATAAAACCTTTCTTTCTTCTTCTTTTTTTTTTTTTTTTTGGCTCACTTTTATTTTTGAGAGAGAGAGGGAGAAAGCACAGGCAGGAGAGGGGCAGAGAAAGAGGGAGAGAGAGAGAATCCCAAGCAGGCTCCGAACTATCAGCACAGAGCCAGACTCAGGGCTCAATCTCACGAACTGTGAGATCATGACCTGACCCGAAACCAGGAGTCAGAGGCTCAATCAACTGAGCCACCCAGGCGCCCCCTCCCATAAAAGCTTCCTAAACACGGAGTCTTTAAGAGAAAAATTATCCAGAGGGCTCCTCGGACTGTAAACAGAGTGGGGCCCACCTCTATCTCTTCATCTCTGCCTTCCTGGTGCTCAGTACAGGGCAAAATTTTGCTGAATGAATGAATTAAAAGTCTGGGATTTCCAAAGTCACAGGACAGGAAGGAAGGATGTGAGGCCAGGGGCAGGGCTTGGGGTGGGGGGGTTGGGGCTGGCTGATGCTGAAGTAGTGTCACCTCGGAAAAGGGGATGAGGCCCCCTGAATCCTGCACGAGGTGGTCAATGTGTCCCCAGCACAGGTATCTCGAGGGGGGGTCCTCGGTCTTTGCCCAGGCCTCAAGTCTGGCCTCTGGCGAGCGACCAGAGCACCTGAGACCCTCCGAGGGGAGATGGGGCAGTGCTGGATGTGGGGCGGTGGGGTGGGGCGAGGGGGGTGCAGGTGGGTGCTGGGCAGCTGCTGAGGCGATCTGAGGGCGCAGAGAAGGCAGGGCCCAGCAGGGGCAGGGTGAGAAGGGTGTGGATGGGAAGACTTCACACTCGATTCCCACCTCTTCACAGTCAGCCTGCTGCCGTGTCTCTGAGCCTGGTCACGCCTTCTGCAATGGCTCAGGGAGCCTGGGTCTGGGTCTACCCCGTCCTGGAGTGCAGAGGGACTGAACGGGGCCCAGGCCCTGGGGGGTAGGGTTGAAGGGGGTGGGGGCTGTGGTCCTTCCCCTGCGCCCGGTCTCCCCCAGGTAATTTTGCAAAAACCCGGCCACCCTGCCTCTTCCTCAACAGGCCAAGGGTTGATTCCGGCCCTTGTGGGAGCCACAGTGCAAATCACACATACTGACCTATCGATCACACACACACACACACACACACACACACACACACACACACACACACGGAGGTCACTCACACGCACACCCACACCCCCAACACAAGCCCAGCTGCTGGAGTCCAGCTCCAGCAGGTCCAGGGCACCCTGAAGGATGGACGGTGTCGGCAAGAGAGAGTGAGAGAGCCAGGAGTTTCTTTCTGCTCACCAGGCAGGCTTCTCTGCTCTGACCCGAGAGTCAGCTTTATTTATGGAAAAAGTGTATGGGGTACAAAACAGAAGTGGCAGTTGCCTTAGACAATAACTTCTGATGACAAATTCTTTGGTATGTAAAAATTTCCCAGAACATAGATTGGTAGAAGACGCATAATCTTCATCAATAGTGATTGATGTAGGTGACTAGATGCTTATCACATGGGGAAGGAAGGGATCTTCAGGATCAAATACAAGGCAATGTTTTTAGCAGAGCAAAGGCAAGGGTTAGTTCTTGGTGAGCAGGGGTCCATAGCCTGTTTTCTTGAGGGGAAGTAAAACAGGTTTCTCAGGAAATGTAATATTTGCTCCCATAATCACAAAAGAAGAAACTCTTATCAGAAGTTTTTTCACAAGGTACAATTTGCATATTTTTAGGGAGGGAAGTGACTCCTGATACCAGTCAGCCAGGCGCCATGGGGGTTCGATGCTCTGAGTGGGGGCTGAGTGGGGGTAGAGACATCGACTGCCATCTGACGGCGGGAGGCCTTGCAAACCCGCTGAACTTCAGAAATGGCTCCCAGCACCCAGGCCCCTTCTGTGCTTGCTGGGGATTCACCTCCAATCCCCATCTCATCCCCAGGAAGGGGAGATCAAGAGCCTCCTCTGGCTTCTCGCTGCTGTGCCTGCAGTGAGGAGTGGTGTGGCGCCCCCCTCTGACCTCCCCTGCTCACCAGCTAATGAAGCTCAATGCCATTTCAGTGGGACCGCCACCTCGGGGGTGGTCCCCTGCCCCCCTGTCCCCCTCAGGCCTACCCTCCGCGGGGCCAAGCAGCCTCCCTCTGCACAGTCCGGTCAGGGCTTCCCCAGCACCGTGGCACCCCCGCGGGGCTGCGTGGCCCACAGCCTGGCCACGCGTGGTGACGTCGGGGGACACTACCCCAGCCGCGCGCCTGAGGCAGGAAGCTGGCAGGGGCCAGGGCCGCCATTCGAACTGGAGCAGATGGTTTTACCAGGAGGAAGTTGACAGTTCAACTTCAAACACGAATGACGCAGGCCCCACACAGCCTGCCTGCTCCCCTGTCCCACCCCTGCCCGCGCCCGCCCGCCCCACCCCTCCTCCCTGAGAGGGAGACCCAGGACCAGACACCCTTCATCCACGGGTGCCGAGCTTGGTGAGGCTGAGGCAGGAGGAGGCCGCGCCCATGGGGTCTCAGCAACCGCCGCTGGCTGCCCTGTCCCTGCTGGGGGTGCTGGGTGAGTACCCCGCCTGGGGCACGTCGTGGGTGCTGGGGCTCGGGGGTGCAAGGGAGGAGGCGCCAGCTCTCACTCAGGTCTGACTCAGGCCCACATGCCACCTCTCTGGAGCCTCAGGGAGGGCTGAGGCTGCCCTGCTTGTCCCCCCACCCATCCCTCCTCCGTGCGTCCCCATTCTGCATCGTTCTTGCACCGCGGGGGTCTCCCTGCACCCCTCCAGGTGGGACCTGTGCCAAATCACACTCTCAGCCTAGAAATCAAGTCATCCAGTGCCCACCTGGTGCCAGCTTCCTCTGCAGCTGCACTGCCACCCCCCCTTGAGTGTCCGTCCACCTTGTACCTGGATGCACCAGGGACGGGGGACTCACGGTCTCCTGGGCCGTTCTGATGATGCTCTGAGCACCGTGGGCCGGGGCAGGGTGGGGGCCGCCTCTGAGAACACAGCTAAGCATGTGTCAGACACGTCCCCTGTCCCAGGGGAGCCCCAGCCAAGCCTGCCAGCCAGGGCGTGAGCACAGGCTTGGGTCCACTTTCGGGATTTCAGAACCTGAGCCCCCCAGGGCCACTGTGAAAAGTCCCCCGGGGCCTCTGAGGAGCTGGTCAGACCTAAGGGTGGGGGTGGGTGAGACTGGGGCCTCCTGTTTGCTGGGAGGGAGTTGGTAGAAGCTGCTGGTTTCTCCGTTTCTGAAAAGCAGGGGGTACCCTGGCTGAGGTCTGACCCCTGCTCTGGGGTCTGCGGGTCACTGTGGGGCGAGAGAGACTCGTGCCCATAGGACAGGTGGGAAGCGGAGGGTGTTGCAGTTTCCCAGTTTGGAGGGAAAGGACACAGGGACCACTGTCTGCCTGAGCAGGGGCCTCAGTCCCTCCCAGACGGGCTGGTGCCTGGTGTCTGAGTGCATGCGCGTGAGTAGGTATGAATGCGTGTCTGTGCAAGGAGGTGTGTGTATGAATTTGTGTGCGTGTGTGTGTGTGTGACGTGTGTGTGTGTTCACAGGCCAGACATGGTCTCCAAATGTAGGTCCCCCCCCCCACGCATAGACAATGGCACATGTGCATACACGCTCACATACCTATTCTTACGTGAAACTGCAAGAGATACAATGTCCCTTATGTCCCCAGGGCAGATGTCCCCAGGGAGATGGGACCCTCCTGAGGCCCTTGGCCCTGAGGATTCCTAGGATGGGGATCTGAAGCCCCCCAGCTGTCCCTGACCTTGGTTTCTGACCCTACTGGGGCAGGTAGGCCGGCCAGGCTCCCGGCTGGAGATGGGATGGGACCCTGCTCGATGGGCCTCCCATCTGAGTCCCATCACCGGGCCAGGCTCCGAGCCGGATCCGGCAGCCCCTCGAACCCAGCGGAGCCCAGAATCAGGGAGACTTGGAGGCAGCCCCTTCACTGGGAGTACGGAATCATCTAGAACCCCAGGAGCTCATGGGTCTCGGTGTGTTTGTGGGAACTGATGCGTAATAAACATGCCCATTGTCCGGGGGTCACAGCTGACAAAAGCCATTTTCTTCTGTAAACTTCACAACAGCCACGGAGGTAGGAGGGCCCATGGCCCCCATTTTACAGTCAGGAAAACAGAGTTCCGGAAAAGCCGAGAGGCAAGCCTCGGGCCCAGCACTAGTGAGCAGCAGAGCCAACTCGAGCCCAGCACTCCCACCATCTCGGAGGTTCCCCATACCCGAAGGGCACAGACACCCCAAAGTCATTCCCACAAGTCGGAAAATGGCTACAAAACACAACCTCCACCTGCAGAACAGAACTCTGAGGGTAGGGGACACCGAGGGCCAGCACTGGGGCATGTAGATCCTCTGGGCCATTCCAAAAAGTGACGCCCCACCACCAGACCCCTGGGGATGCTGCGTGTCCTGGCCGGCCTTCAAGGTTGTGCCAGTGACGTGGGGACCTTTGGGGCATGAAGATGCCCGCAGCACTCCTGGTTCGGTATCAGCAGCACTCCCCAGTCCCCGCCACCAGGACTGCAGAAGCCAGCACAGAAGCGTGGCAAAGTCATGGGCTCCGCCACCTGCCAGCGGGGTGACCTTGGACCATTCTGTCAGCTCCAGGTTCCTCCTCTGCAAAGCGGGCATAACATCAGCATGTGTCTCGTAGAGATTTGTAAGGATCAGATAACTCAATGAGCGTGGAGCTTTTACAAAGAAGGTCGGTTAGAGTGTAGTAGGTGCTCAGTGAGCAGGGATGGTCCTAGTAATTCTGACCAGTGTCACCATCGGGGTGGGGTCAGCAGGGAACAAAGCGGGGCAGGACCCAGTGGAGCTGTCTTCCCAGACGCCAGCCTGGCCCTTCCCTTCTCCAGCCCCTTTACACAAACTATTCAAGCCTTCATTTCTCCATCTTCAAATATTTACGGAGAAGCTACGGTGCATCCAGCTCTGTGGAAAAGCACTGGGGAGAGCAGCCTCGAGCAAGGGCGCCCAAAATACTCACACATTTCTCTAACTCTTGTGCTAAGTACACCAAAGGAAACAGCAGCAGACTCAGCGACCGCGAGGATGCAGGAAAGAGCCAGCCAGGCAGAGAAAGAGGGAAGGTTCTCCTAGGCGTTGGCAAGGGCAAACACAATGGTCAGGGCAGACCCCAGAAGGGCTGGGCCTCCACGCAAGAGGAGGGGAGAGGGGCTCTAGCAGAGAGCGGGCTGCCCGGCTCGCTATTCCACGATGCAGAGGCTGAGGGCCTTGCTGGTTCTGGAAGCAAAGAGGCCAACGGGCAGCTTCTTTTCCCAGGGGAGAGAGGGACCTGGGGGCTCAAGGGACTGTCATTGGCCTTTCTGGTCACTCTGTCCAGCACCAACACTTCACAGGGTTTTCCCCACGGAGAAGGGACTTCAACGCCACCTGATAAAAGCGATTGGTCATCGGCGTGTGCGCACGCGTGGGGGTGCATGTGCGAACCTGTGCAAGCATGCTGTGTGTCTCCTTGTGTGCGCACACATGTGGGTGCGTGTGCGAACCTGTGTGAGCATGCTGTGTGTCTCCTTGTGGGCACACGCATGTGGGTGAGGGCCTGGGGGACTTCGGAGTAATGCAGACTGGAAGTTGATTTCTCTCAGGCCTCTCACAAATGCCACAAACACCAGAATCTTAGCCTTCTCATCTAAAACATGGGGATGATGACCGTGCTCATTGTAAGGGACAATGCAGTTGTTAAAGCTGGTTCACCCATTCATTCCGGCAGCAAGCATTTATTGAGCACCTACTATAGACAGCCACTCTTCTAAGTGCCGGGGGTGCAACTGAACAATCGAGATCCCTCCCCCAGTTGGATCCAACCTGGGGGTCTGGGTGTGATGGGAGACCAGTGATGGCACAGGGGCTGGGAGGTTACGCGTGGGGTGGCGCTGGGGGTTGGGAGTGCCTGGGGTGGGGGGGAGCTGTGCTTACCCAGGGAGGGGGCAGCGGATCTCACAAAAAGATAATGTTTGGGCAAATGCTTGTGGGAAGTGAGGGTTCACACTGGGTAGAACTGGGAGGACGATCCAGGCAGACGGACCTGGGGGCACACAGGCTGGTGGGGAGGGGCCGTGCAGGCTGAATAGAAGAGGAATCGGGATGAGGGCCCTAGAAAGGAACGGTTCCCCTCTCCTTCCCAGGTGCACCCAAGCCTCGGGCCAGATGCATCTGGGAATTCATAATTTTCCAG
Source organism: Helogale parvula (assembly GCA_004023845.1). Classification (NCBI taxonomy): domain Eukaryota; kingdom Metazoa; phylum Chordata; class Mammalia; order Carnivora; family Herpestidae; genus Helogale; species Helogale parvula. The sequence continues at coordinate 28,738 of PJEM01004310.1, read as the reverse complement.
ATCACAGGTCATACTGGGTATGTGGTGGGTGCTCACTGCATGCCAGCGAGGGCCACACCCGTGTTCCCATTCAGTGAAACATGAATTCACACACTAAGAGAGACCCAGAAAGGCTGCCAATTCCTTCCCGACAAATGCCCTTGAGAAGACATCTGGTTTGGGGTGTTGAGCTGCAGGTGCGGGGTGATGGCCCTGAATCACTTCCTCCACAGCTTCACCGTCACCATACTGCCACCAGCGACCTTATGTCCAGTTCCCACGGGGATGCTGAGACTCCTTTTCCCTTGGGGCACAGCCGGGACAGATGGATGGGACAGGGTAGAGAATAGGCGGTAGCTGGCGGGGACTAAAAGGGCCCTGCACCACTGCAGACTCCCACGGAGACATCTAGACTGAGCCCTTCCCTTGCTGGCCTCAGTTTCCCCATCTGTACCCCAGGGGTAAGCAGGCTCCAGTTCTCCCAGTGGTAGATTCCCGTAGGGCTTTATCAAGCGACGGTGACCGGATTTCTTGTCCTCGCCCCACCGTCCGCAAGCCGTGTGGCCTTGGGCAAGTCGCTCGGCCTCTCTGAACCTCAGTTTCCTGATCTGAAAATGAGAAAGAGCATGGGCCCATCCTCATGGGGCTGTGGGTAGAAAAAAAACTCTGGGATATGCGAAGATCTGAACAAAATGGAGGGCTTGTCACGGTCACCATGGAGACGCCTGTGTGGCATGAAATTCATGCAGATTCAGTCGGACAGAGCAGGCCACCAGCGAGAGGGCGATCCCGGTGTAGACGGTGCCTGCTGCCCTGCCGGCGATCGGCTGGCATCGGCTGGGTGGTACTCGCAGGCCCTTGGCGCAGGATGAGAGGCCCGAAGCTGCTGTCCCCTCTGGGGAGCCACTCCCCCGGGCTTCCTTGGCATGAGCTCAGTGTGACTCCACGTGCTCTGCACATAAAAAGACTCCTGATCAAAAACCAACCACTTCACCTGGGGCTCGATCGAGAAACAGAAATTTGGGCCTTTGTGATCTTTGTTTCCCTGAAGCCTCCATCCAGACTCAGGTTAGACACGGCTCCGCTGATCAGTGTCATTTCAGGAAAGGAGGGGTTCTGACCTTCCGAGTCAGCCTCTCATCAGCAGACGAAAGGAAGAAAGATCCAGAACGCTCCCACAAGGCAGCCCAACGTGGTGTTTGCTGTAAACCGGTGAGACGTTTATGGGCTATTCGAGGGAATCATTGTTTATGAAGAAGATGGACCACCTGACCTCCAAGCCCCACGAAGTCTGTCCGTTTGCTGATCCGGGAAAGCGGGTGATGACAGTCCCCTTCGGTGAGGCTGTCGAGAGCAGGTGGGGGTCTGCCATGAAGGGAGCTCGGCCCGGCGTCTGCGCGAGGTCAGAGCTCCATCACCGTTCACTGTCGCTGTGACTATCCGTGGTGTCCCAGTCCCTCCCGGGGACCCGGCTGTCACGCCTCCACTTCCCCGTGTGTGGCGGCTGCAAAGACAGGGATGCATGGGTCCCACAGGGCCTCCGAGTGCATCAGGGGTCGGCCCGGGCCCAGTCCCGCCTCTGCTGAGGACCCCAAAGTGGAACCCATCACACACGTCCACGAACATTCATCTGCAATTCCAACCTCTCCCCTAGAAACGTTTGTAGATTTCTGGAAAATGCCGTTGGTGCAAATCCTGACCTGAACAAATGGGGGGCTATTTATAATCTTGCGCATCCCACCTAGTGTGAAAATGTATATGTTTCGCTGCAGAACCCATCATGTACTTGAAGCTGGGGCTCTCCAGACACGGGGTGACAGTAGGGTGCCACGGGGTGCCGGCAGACCTGAGCCGGCAGGTTGCTGCTGCCTGGGGCTCGCAGCCTTATGTGGTCAGGGCACCCTGGTTTTCAAAAACGTCTGGCTCTTTGGATTTTTCTTAAGCAAAGCAAAACAGAAAAAAAACTTTTTTTAATTGGCCAGAAAAAACATTAAGCATCTTACAGGGCAAATAAAAGTCACCCACGACCTGATGCAGCCTACAGTTGCAGCACCTAGAACCAAAGCGAGAATCACCAGGAATGCTGTGGGTACCAGAGGACAGGGGAGAGCGGGGAGGGTTTAAAGTCTCAGGGCTGCTTTCTGGAACATGTTTACTCCTCACAGAGATCCCGCCAGGGCAGGTGGGGACCAAATGTTTCAATCTCTGTAAATGCAGAGATGAAGAAAGGGGCCGGGAGAGGAAAGCTTTCTCAGCCCTGAGCTCGGCCTGGGCTAGGCCACTCTAAGCCCTAATAGTGGGGCCCCGAGGGGAGGCTGGCAGGGGAGAGAAGGGGCCTTTGGAGGACTCTCGTTCCTGGCCCCAGCTGGGAGGGCGGACTAGGAAATGGCACGATGCGCCCATGCCTCATGTCCCTTGCCGTCTCCGGGGGCTCCAGGCCTCTGTTTGCAGATTCTGCAGCTAGGGAGCTTTGGGTCTCAGGCTGCGGGCGGGGGCTGGCTAAGCCGCAGCCCTAAAGGGTCTCAGAGAATGGGAACACAGTCCGCAGGGGTCCAGAGAAGGAGGCTGTTGGTCGGACCCGTGTGAGAAGCAGCTAAGAGAATGAAAAAATGCCATGGACGATGGAAACCTGAACCTATCTCTGGACAGACAGAAAGAAGCAGCAGCCAGAAAGCCACCAAGTTAGTGACACATCTCACCGTCCACTTCTGCCTGGCCCCTCCCATCCACTGAGATACGTCAGGAACTAAAGATTATAGATCAGAGGGGTCTGAGCTGAGAGGAAGGTGAGGGGTCGTGGAGTCTAACTTTCTCATTTTACAGTGAGGACACCAAGTCCAAGGAGGCTGAGTGACTTGCCAAGGTCATAGAGCAAGTTCGTGGAAAAGCCCCCCCCCCCCCATGGCATGTTTCACTAACTGAACACAATTCCCAGTTCATTCCCTTTCAGCAAGTTTGCACACCACAAGGCATGCAGGACGTGGGTGCGACACGGGGCGGGGGAGGGGGGCAGCTTGGCCCAGCACTCAAAAGCACAGAGTCTGTGACAAATGGCCTGGCTTGGAGCACCAGCCCCAACAGTCATCAGCTGCCTAGCAAGTTACTGTTAATCTTTCTCCATTTTGTCATCCATAAAATGGGGATCAAAATACTAGTGCCTACTTCATAGAGCTACGGTGAAGTTTGAGGGAATTAATGTGTCCAGATGCCTGGATATAAGTGTGAGCGCTAAAAGTGTTGCTGGTGGTGATGGTGGTGATGGTGGTGGTGATGGTGGTGATGGTGGTGGTGATGGTGGTGGTGATGGGGGTGGTGGTGGAGATGGTAATAGTGATGGTGGTGATGGTGAGGCTAATGGTGATGGTGAGGCTACTAGTGATGCTGATGATGATAGTGGTGGTGGTGGTAGCAGCGGTGTGACAGCGATGGTGTTGGTGATGCTGTTGGTGGTAAGAGTGATAGTAGTGATGGTGGTGGTGGTGATGGTGGTGATGGTGGTGACAGTAGTGGGTGATGGTGATGATGGTGACAGTGATAGTGACGGTTGTGATGGTTGTAATGGTGATGGCGATGATAATGGTGGTGGTGGTGATGGTGGTGGCAGTGATGGTGATGGTAATGGTGGTGGTGATGGCGGCATTGGTGATGGTGGTGGTGGTGACAGTCATGGGTGATGGTGGTGGTGGTGGTGGTAATGGCAGTGATGGTGATGATTATGATAATGGTGGTGGTGGTGGTGATGGTGATGGTAAAGGTGATGATGGTGGTGACAGTCATGGGTGATGGTGATGATGGCAGTGACAGTGATGGTGAAGGAGGGACAAGCCAGGAAATGCGGCTCTGCTGAGAATATCAGGCCCCCAGAAAGAGACAAAGCCCTGGGCTGCCTAGACACCTTCCTTCAACAAAGCATTTAGGGATTTTGCTTGGTTCTCTGGCTTGTTCAGTCTTTCCCAAGAACGTTCTCTGAGCGGGGCCTGGGCCATTTTGCATTCTGTGTGAGATCTGCAAGAATGGTCTGGTCCACCCCACGCCCCCAGAGGATTCAGTGTCTGAGGGTTCGAGCACCTCGGGGTCAGGGTCTCAGTCATGTTCATCTCTGCATCCCGAAACCTGGCACTCTGGAGGCACAACTAGGTGTCGGAGAGCATGGGTTTGGAACAACTCACATCACAGGGCCGTGTGGGAGATTAACAGTGATGTCTGTGAGGAGCCACCCCGAGTGTTGAGTACACAGCAGCTGCTCAATAATTGCTAGCTGCTGTGATGAATGTTGAGTGTGGCGCCCTTGGGAATATGACAGTGTCGAGCGGGAGAGAGAGGTGGTGAGCCTTTTTATCCGGCTCCCCAAGCATCCGGGACGGGGATTCCTCGGCCCGGGAAAGCCCTCCGCAGGCCCGCCGTCCTCCCCACTCCTGGCCCAGGCCCGGCCAGCGCTGCAGCCAGTGACAGCAGCCTCGAGCACCACGGTGCCGTGACGGCTTTGTTATAAGGAGTCTTGGCTCCAGCGAGAGGGCTGGCTGGCTGGGGCAGGTCTTTCCTTAAAATTCTACCACCAGCCTCAGAACATTCAGTCAGAAACAGGCTTTTTAAAAAAAATTTTTTTTTTTTTGAGAAAGAAAGAGGAGGAGAGGCAGAGAGAGGAGGACAGAGGATCCCAAGCAGGCTCCGCACTGACGAGCAGTGAGCCCGAGGCGGGGCTCAAACTCACGACCGTGAGATCATGACCAGAGCCTAAGTCAAGATCAGAGAGTTAACCAACTGAGCCACCCAGGCGCCCAAAACCCATTTTAACACCGGACAATAGTTTCCCAAAAGCAACTTAAATGGAACCATTTACACTGTGAAGTGGGGGCCCGGCTGTCTGAGCTCCCAGTCGAGAAGCAAGGCCAGGAGTCAGGAAATCAAAACCCCTGCTTCGTGCCTGACAACGCTGGGGTGGCGAACATGGAAGGGGGGCTCTGAGGCCACACGCCCGTGTCTGCCCGTGCCGGCCCAAATCACACCTCCACCGCAGCCACAGATGAACTGGCCACAGGCTGCTCTCTGAGTCCAGCGATGACCAGCGTGCCTCCCACTTCGCAGCCAGACGGGGCTGGGGGAGGCCAGACTTCCCCGATGGCCCACGTTACCAGTGACCGTGCCTGGGGGACGCCAGAGGGGAGGCCAGATCCCTAAGACCCATGATCACCGGGGCAGTGGCCCTGACCGCTTTGTGTGTTACCCTGAGCCACCCCCTCCCTCTCCGAGCTTCCACTTCCTTCTCTAGAAGCTGGGAGCTGTTAAAAATACATCGCTATCACTCCTACCCCACCCTGGGGACACTAGAACTTAGCCAATGTGGTCTGGGGTTCCCACTCTGGGTCCGTTCTCTGGTTCTCTACAACAATGAAGTTCAAACCTTTCTCTTTTTTTTAAATTTTTAAGTTTTTTCATTTACTTTTGAGAAACAGAGAGAGAGAGAGAGAGAGCTAACAGGGGAGGGGCTGAGAGAGAGGGAGAGGAATCCCAAGCAGGCTCCACACTATCAGAGTAGAACCCAATGCAGGGCCTGAACCCACAAACTGTGAGATCAAGACCTGAGCCGAAATTGAGTCAGACGCTTAACTGACTGAGCCAGCCAGGTGCCCCTGAAGTTCGAACTTTTTTTTGATTGAAAGCGACACCCATAACAGTTTTAGGTCGCAGCCGAATGCACAAGAAGCAATCCTTACCTTCCTGGCCATTCTCTGCTGTAGTCCATTTCAGATTTTAAAGATTTGATGGTTGCATTACTACAGAATTTTTTTAAAAAATTACTGGTTGCATGCCTACACGGCACTACAAAGGGATAGCCTGAGGAAATGTTGGGGGAGGGGCAATGGCAATGTTGTTACCTTGACCAGGTGGGTGATCAGACAGATCTATGCATGTGTTTGCGTTTATAGATCTATGTGCTGAAGGAAAATCAATATTACTGATGCTCATTTTTAAAGAAAAGTTTAAGAACAGGAAAAACATTTGATAGTGGCAACCCACCAAATGGGTTTCATGGACCGCCCCCCAGGGGTTCTGACGTGTCATATGAAATTCCCTGTCTCTGAGGGGGTGCAGAAGAGGCCAGTGCTTGAGCCGTGGGCTCAGGGTGGAAGGTGGGGGGCAGGAAGGAGGCTCTGCTCCCTGACCTTCCTCTCTCTTTTCTGCAGTCGCTTCCTGTCTAGGACGGTCCAGCTTGGAGAAGTCAGGTAAGGAAGAGGCATACGAGGCCTGGAGCAGGGGTGAGGGGGGAGGGATAGGGTAGTGATTCCACCAGGCTGTAGTGGGACCTGCCAGAGTGAACCCCACCCCACAGAGGGAGCAAGCCCCAGCACACATGCGTGTGCACGCACACACACACACAGATGCCCATGTGCAGATGGATGCCCTCGACGGCCATAAGGCCTCATACAAATGCCAGTCCTCATGATAATTACCATTATAACCCTGTCACCAGGCACAGAAAGCATCCTGACCCATAAATGCACCCTGCAAAGTCCTGTCCTCTCCTCAGCCCTGCCAGATCTCCCTGGTCAAATAGATTTGCAGCTGAGGCTGTAGAGAAAGGCTGCCCCAGATGCCCAAGTATATCGAATGTCCTGCCTTCGAGGTTGGACTTTAATAAGAGGCTAGTGTTTCCCAAACAGGGTTCCGTGGAACATGGTGGATAAAAGGTCGGCAACATTGTGTCACTCACCAGAGGCTGACCGAGTGCGCCGGCCTAGGAAAGCCCCTGAGAAGTCCTGCGGGGAAGAAACCCGTTAAATGTTTTTTTTTAATTCAGCAGTTCTCAGATTCATTTCACCCCAGACCTTGCGCTTTCACGTTTCCTGAAATAACATCACAGGCTGAAAGTATTTTGGGAGAAACGTGGCAGGAGAGTCTCAGGAAGTCATGTGCAACCAGCAGGAGCCGCAGGGGCCTGGGCGGGCCCCATCTGGGACCTGGGACCCTACAGCGGTGTCCTAGCTCTGAGCTCTAGCAAGCGGCTTGTCCTCTATAAGCCCCGATTTCCCCACCTGTAAAATGGGGAGAAAATCTGTTCCCTGGTGGGGATTCAGTGAGTCTGCTCGCTGGAGGGAAAGCATCAGAACATCTTGCCACTGTCGGGTGTTGGAAACAAGCCCCCTCGTCTCTAACTCATCTAGTGACCTTGGCAAGCCCGAGCTAGCCCGGTGCTTCTGCTCCCCAAGCCCAGAAGCAAAAGGCAGCCCGACCAGAAGTTTCCAACCAGGGAAAATCTCCACCTCCCAATCACCCAGAAAAGCCTTTTTACATTAAAAAAAAAAATCTTGAGAAGGTAATACAGTTTCCTGGCTTAAAACTTTAAAAATACCTACGGTGAAGAATCTCATCTCCAGTTTTGGTTCCCAGCTGCCCAGTCCTCCCCCAAGCCTAACACCCCACGTGATGGCCGTGTGGATTCCTTTCTGGTCTCTCCGTTCAGAATCTACGCAGAAGTAAATATACACCCTCACTCCCCCTTTCACGGAGCTTTATACACTCACACCAGCCGTGTGCCCGCCTGTCCTCCAACTACTCCGCAGTCACTTGAAAGAAGCAGAACTCGAGCCCATACAGACAGACGGTTCAGGAGTGTTCCGAGCAACTTTTTGTTCACAGCGACCAGATGGTGGCTAGAGGCACAGACAGTGGCCTGGCCACACGAGGAGACATTATTCCACACTAGAAAAGGAACGAGGGACAAATAGGATGCAGAGAAACCCCAAACACTCAGAGAAAGTAGCCAGACAGGACCCAAACCACGCTGTAGCGAGTCCTCTCGTTTCTGAGAAGAGGCAAACTCCTCTTTCGCAACAGAAAGCAGATCGGTGGTCGCCCGAGGCGGGATTCAGGGAAACTGACTGCATGAGGGGCCCCAGGGAACTTTTCGGGTGTCAGATCGGTCTGCATCTCAAACATGCGTGTGTACATCTGTCAAATTCCATGGAGCGGGCGTACTTAAAATGAGTGCATTTCGCCATGTATAAATTGTGTTAACGAAATTGATTTAAGAGCTAGAAAAATCAAAACAGGCGCCAGGCCCTATTTCTGTTGAAACAGAATTTGCAGGAGTGGGGCGATCCTGCTGGGAAACTCCCAGCACCCACCCGCTATGGGGTCTCGAGCCCATCCTCTGGGGTCCGGTGTCTGTGAAGTCCCCGCAGAGCCCCAGAGGACAGAGCTCCCGGGATCGAGGCAGGCAGCCCGGCTGGGCGAGTGAACGCCGTGAGGGGTCCCCCGCGGAGGGCCCTGCACATCCAGACCCACACACACCTCTTTGATCCCCAGATCCCCCCGTGAGACTGACAGGCTCCAGCTCGCACTGCCAGGGTCAGCTGGAGGCCTTAAGGAGCGACGGAATGTGGCACACGGTGTCTAGCCGGAGCTGGAGGCTGAGCCCGAACCGCCCGGGGGACCCCAAGCAGGCCTCTGGTCTCTGCCAGCGGCTGTCCTGCGGCGAGCCCTTGGCCTTGGCCCACTTCCCTGACTTCAACCGTCCCAGGAACCAGATCACCTGCTACGTGGGAGACGTGGGATCTTTCTCCAACTGCAGCTTCAACATGGCAAACCAGAGAGACCCTCTGGGCCTCATCTGCCTGGGTGGGTAACTCGCCAGCCACACGGTAGGCTGGGCCTGCGCACCAGCCCTGAGGGGGCTGCCCAGGGCCTGGGATCTGGGGCCTGAGCAGGCAGGTGGAAGGGGGGGTCCTGATTAACAACACCCCCCCCCCCAAGAAACATACGCCAGGGAGGACCTGGAGGGAGAGGGCTCGGGGGAGGGAGAGGCCAAAAGCCGGATTCTTCCCATTGCCAACGTGGCTGTCTCCTCTTAGCCTTCATTGTACCCACTGAAATGGGCTGGTGCTCCCCATCCCGCCAGGCGGGTGGCGGGGGGGGGGGGGAGGGAGGGGCAGGCTTAGAGACCATACTTGGGGCGGGTGGGCTAAATAGGGCAAGTGGCACTTACATCCGGAGTTCCGGGTCTTTCTCAAAAGCACCAGGGCTCCCAGCTCTCCCCTGTCCCCCCAGTCTCTCTCGGAACCCCTCAGCCCTCCCTCCCAGGGCTCTTGCCTCTCCTTCACCAGAGTGTCTCCTTGCAGAGCCACCCAGGACGACACCTCCTCCCACAACCACCCCACCCACAACCACGCCGGAGCCCACAGGTAAGAGGATTCCGAGGTCCCTGGGGGGCAAGGGGCTGTATTTACCCAATAAAAACACAGGATGGCCAGTTGCAGTTGAGTTTCGGACAAACGCGTAAAGTCTTCGCGTGTGTCCTTTGCAAATCTGGGGCCCCACCACCTCCCACGGCTGTCGGCCAGTCTTTCATTGGTCCACGTGTTGGAGCCAAATTGCTGAAAGCAAGAAGCCCCCACTGCCGGCCAGCCGCCAAGCTCAGGCCTGCTACCCTCTCTCTCCCCTGCAGCCCCTCCCAGGCTGCGGCTGGTGGCAGGGCCCAGGGGCCTGCGGTGTGCCGGCGTCGTGGAGTTCTACTGGGGCAGCCAGGGCGGGGCCATCAGCTACGAGACACACGACAGGTCCGGGAACCTGGAGGACCGTATCTGTGAGGCCCTCCAGTGCGGCTCCTTCCTGAAGCATCTGCCAAAGGAGGAGACCGCCAGGGCCCGAGACCCTTGGGAGAGCAGGCCCTTGCCCATCCGATGGGAGATCCACAACGCCAGCTGTGCCCCCTTGGAGCAGTGCTTCAGAAAAGTCCAGCCCCGCGAGGACAGCCAAGCTCTGGCCATCGTCTGTTCCGGTGAGTAGGACCCAGTGAGGCCCCAACGGGGCGCCCACCAGGCAGTCGGTCAACGCCTGTGTCCAGAACCCCCTGCACGTAGCACAGGGCACTGGGCACTATAAACAGAAGGGAAACCGAGGGCCCGGTGGGGAGGCTCCACTCAAAACCCAGCGCCTGGGGACTCTGCAGAGTAACACAGAGCGAGCCCAGTGCACTGCTGGCTTGGTGGCCGAACGGGAAGGTGGGGTCAGCAGGACTTGAGGATGAAGCAAGGCCCCCTTGTAGGTTTGGAAGGAGGAGAGGGGCATGGGTTTGGTGGGGCAGAGCACAGAAGCTGTGACCTGTGCCAAGGACCAGAGCAGACAGAGCAGTTGGAGGGGACTGGCCTTGTGGGAGGGATTTGGAAATCCCAGAGACCGAAGAGGGTGGAGGCGGTGGTGACTAGCGGGAGGTCCCCGAGGCACAGCAGGTAGAGACCAGAGCAGATCCTCAGAGAGCTTCCGGGGGTGGGGTGGGGCGCCTGCGTGGAGGACACCAGAAGGCTGGGTAATCTGGTGTGGCTGAGGGGAGGAGGCCAAAGAGGGAGGGCCCAGGGGACCCCAAAACCAGGACCGCGGGTCAGATGAAGAATAATCCCAGCACGCCATGGGAGGCAGTGGGTTCCCATCCCCGGAAGGTTCTAGTGGAGTCCAGACTGTAAGAGTCATCCTTCCCCAACACTCACTTCCCTGGGACGTTCCCAGGACGTTCGTTCATTTTCACAACAACCTGAGGAGGTGGCTGCTATTGTTATACCCACTTTACAGATGAGGAAGCTGAGGCTCAGAGAAGTTGAACGTCCTGCCCGAGATCACAGAGCGCTAGGTGGGATTGCCACTCCAGCGGTGTCGCTCCAGAGCGCACTGTCTAAGGTCTGGCCACCTAAAGGGCCGTCCTGGACCAACAGCACCCACTTCATGGGGCTGCTCAGAAATACAGATGCACGGGCCCCACCCCAGATCTACTGACCCAGATCTGCATTCCAGCAAGGTCCTGGGGGGGTGTGGGCATGAACCCAGGCAGCTTTGCCCTGGACCACGGGGCTGTCCCACTAGCAGACCTGCCCCCGCCCCCACCCCCAGCCAGGTGGATACCTACTGGGAAAGAGTGAAACACTGCCCCTCCAGGTAGAAGCAGGCCCTTCCCCCAGGGTTTCTTGACCTGATGAGAGAAAATGGTCTGGCTCTCAGCACCCCCCGCACCCCCCCTTTGCCACCACTGCCCCCAGCAGGGCTACAGCAGGCAAAACAGACCCAGAGGCCTTGCCTTTGAATTGCTTTTCTAAATAGAAAACATACTAGGGCCCTGAAGATAGATGTTGCTATGGGAACCAGCCAAGCTGGTGCCATCACAAGTCACTCTACCCAGAGCACAGGTGGGCCTCGGCTATGGACCCCCAGCAATGGACCCTGGGCCCCGCCCTGACAAGCAGAAATGGATTCAGTCTCTCTCTGAAAGGACCAAGCCCTTCCATGAAAGCTCACCCTTCGAGGCTGGGCAGCAGGATTCCTGGGTTCTGTCCCATCTGGGCCTTGTTTCTCTTTTCTGAAAAGCACGCCCACCCATCCCCCTCCCCCAAGGAGCCGCAGGGAAATGAGAGTGGTTCCCAGAGGGAAGTGGAGCCAGGGGAGCCCGTCTCTCACCTCCACCTGCATGGACACTGACTCCCTCCCTTGGCTGCCGTGGGCATCGCCCCTCCTCCAGCCTCTTCCCTGAAAGCGCTGGTCCACGCACACCTTGGGACAGCTACCGGCTGCTGCCCCGAGGAGCCAGGGAAAGAGCTTGATGGGGGAAATGCCAGAAGATGCCAGAAGGAGGGAGGGACAGAAAGAAAGGTGATCCCAGCCGCCCACAAGCTGGGCTCTGCCAGGGACCACCTCTTGGCCAGCGACCTGGGGCCCCCGTGGCTGGGCATGTAGGCCAGGGACCGAGGGAGCGCCCTCCAAACCTCCCCCCTGACCTCCATTGCTTCCCATCTCCAGATTTCCAGCCCAAGGTGCAGAGCCGCCTGGTGGGGCGCAGCGGCCTGTGTGAGGGGTCCGTGGAGGTGCGCCAGGGCAAGCAGTGGGGCGTCCTGTGCCACAGCTCCCAGAACAAGGGCATGGCCCGGTGGGAGGAGGTGTGCCGGGAGCAGCAGTGCGGCAGTGTCACCTACTACCGGGTGCTGGACGCCACGGAGACCTCCCGCGGGCTCTTCTGTTCCCAGGAGAAGCTGTCCCAATGCCATCAGCTTCAGGAGAAAAAAACCTGCAAGAAAGTGTTTGTCGCATGTGAGTAGGCCACAGCCCACGGTGGGGTTCTCTCTAGGGCCTAGTCAGCGAGCATGTGTCAGGAGGACAGGATCCAGGTGCTAGTTTGAGGGCCTCGGGGCCCGAGAGGACGGAGAGGTGGCAAATGGGGAGAAGGGGCGATGGTGCTCAGACGGCAGTGGACGTGAATGGCGCACAGGAGACGCCCACAGGGACCCGGAGAATTTTCATTCTGTCTTCTACTCTTCCAGGATGGAAGATAGAAAAGCAAGGAGCAATGATAATAGAGTAAGGCGTGAAAGAGAGGGATGGATGGATGGATGGATGGATGGTTATGAACATATGATGCCAAGGTGATGGCTTCCAAGCAACTGGCAAAGGGTAGAAAGTTAAATAGTTGATAACAAGAGTGGCAAGTGATAGCTGGATGATGAATTGCTGGATGAGAGATGGGGGACAGATGAATGGGTAACCGAATTCGAGAAACTGGGGAGAGGCTGGAGGCAGGGGGGCGTAGATAACTGCCTTCCGCACAAGCTGGTGAATTACCGCAAGGAACAAGCCGGGGAGGGGGTACAGATGGTGGGGGGTGCCAGTCGGCCGGCAGCTTCTCTCTGAGCCTACAGTTCCGATGCCCCAGGCAGGGCCGCCCTGACATCTCTGCCTCCCCCAGGCCATGACCCAAACCCAGCAGGCCTGGGCGCGGGCACCGTGATGAGCATCATCCTGGCCCTTGTGCTCCTGGCCGTGCTTCTGGTCGTGTGCGGCCCTCATGCCTACCGAAAACTGGTGAAGAAATGTAGGTGCGGGCGCCCCAAAACCCCCTCCCTTTCAAACCCCTTTAAGAGGAGCAGGGAAGGGCGGGAGGGCACCTCTGCATCGCCCCCCCGCCCGCCCCGCCCCGCCCCGCCCCTCTCCGCCCCTCTCCTGCGCAGAGGAACCGAAAGAGAAAGTCAGGAACACGGTAAAAAGTGCTGATTGGTGCACACTGGGCGAGGGAGGAGGGGGTAACGGGGGGCGTGGCCATTCTTCAGACTGGGGCACGCCCCCAGCCTCCTTGATACGGTCCCAGGCTTGGCTCCACCCCCTAGCCGCCCTGAGCGCGGGATGCTGATTGAGCTACTTCCTCTCTGAGCCTCAGTTTGTACATCTACCTAATGGGAGATTGTGAATATAGGGGGCTGTTATCCTTGCCTTGCAGCACTCTGGAGAAAAATTATTCAGAGACAGGAAGGGGGAGAAAAAAAGAGATGGCCTGGAGGGGCCCAGTATTGGCCAGGTCCCCAGCGCCCTCCTAGGCTTACTTCTGGTTCTAAAGTCCTATGGTTGTTTCTCCTGGAGAAGCAGGCCCCGGGACAATCCTTCAGCATGAGATTGGTCCAGGTGCCCTCCCGAGCAAGTCAGAAAACTAAGACCCTGAAAGACTTCGAAGGGGGGGCAAAGTTCAGCAGTCCTGTCTTCAGCGGCACCTGCGGCCTCCTGCCTCCCTTCTCCACCCCCTCACCCCCGAACGCCCCCATCCTTCCCTCCCACAACCCCTGCGCAGCCCCTGTCCTCATGTGCCTTTCCTGTCTGTTGCCCAGTCCGCCAGAAGAAGCAGCGCCAGTGGATTGGCCCAACAGGAATGAACCAGAACAGTAAGTGTCCCCGGAGGCACGGTTCTCCCTCAGCCCCCAGCCAGTGTCCGCAGGGCTCACGGCTTGCTGACCACAGAGGGAGGAGCTGACAGCTACTTGAGGTCCCTGATCTCCACCGAGCTCACCTAAGGTGGGGCTGCGGGCAACAGGTGTTAACATGTGGTGGCCCGAACAGAGGGCTCCGAGATCACATAGGTTTAGAATCAGAGGAGTTAAGCAAAGTTAGACTTGGTTCTTTATTTCAGGACTTATCAGAACCTTAACAGACATTTTCACAAGAAAGGTTGTCCACACTAGTTTTATCATGGAACAACCTTTAAAGGTCAGTTTTAAAACATTTGGAGGCAGCCCATCCTCTACCCTCGTCCTTCAGTCTCTCTCCCAGCCACAGCCCTCCTCCCACTTTCCACTCCACATTCTTCCTTCCCTTTTGCAAGTCAAGGCCCAAATCTGTCAAGAAGGCTCTGTGTTGTGAAGGTGTTTTGTTTTTTTTTTTTTTAACAATACAAAGCCCTTCAGCTCCAGGAGACAAGGGACTGTATCTGCCCCTAGCACTTGTGTTCCAATTCTCTGCTTAATAAATGCTTGATGAATGACTAACTGACCGACTGAAGGCCCACCCCGCCGGTCAGATTGCTGGCCACCCCCAGCTGCTCTAAAGGTCTGACCCCTGCAAGCATGAGCCTGCCCAGAAGAAAGGAAGTAGAGGGAGACATCGCAGGAGCTGTGGGTGCCTCCCCCCCACCCCTTACACAGCGAGAACAAGAGATGTAAATTCCGGGCCCCTGTGGGGAGGGAGGCAGAGGACAGAGCAGCCAAGCTAATGATAGGGTTCCCTGCCTCTGCTCAGTGTCTTTCCATCGCAACCACACGGCCACCGTCCGGTCCCAGGTTGAGAACCCCACAGTCTCACACGTGGAGAACGAATACAGTCAGCCTCCTAGGAACTCCCACGTCTCTGCCTGCTCAGGTAAGCAGCAGCTGAGGCTTCGGGGATGACAGCCCTTCGGCAGCGGTCACATCAGGCTGTGGACGGGAGACGGAGCTGTCCCCCCACCCCCCGGAGACCATGAGCCTCTCAACTAGAGAGAATAAGCTGGGATGCCATTAACTACAGCACTGCTGCGACCTAACAGGCCTGTTTCTCTGCGGGGCCTGGAGGGCGGATGGTAAATGAGGCCCCTCGGAACCCCCGGAGGCAGAACAGAGCTATCTGAGCCCTGCATCCAATGCCCCCTGACTGGCGCTAACAATCCGCCCCCAGGGAGCCTGGAGTTCAGTATCATTAGTGAACACTGGCTGATTTGATCAAAACAGATGCCGGACTGTCAAGCCACCAGCTCATAAAGCCCCTGTGATCCTCAAACCCCTCGGGCTTCTGGGCTCTCTCTGTCTCTGTCTCTGTCTCTCTCTCTCTCTCTCTCCCTCTCTGTGGCCTGGGGAATGAAGCCAGCTGCAAATGGCCTCCTTTCTTTCTGCAGCTCTGGAAGGGGCCTTTCGTCGTGTTTCCACCCAGCCTGACAACTCCTCCGACAGTGACTACGATTTGCACGGAGCTCAGAGGCTGTGAAAGGTGAGCCCGGAATAAGCACCAGCCCTCCCTTCCTCCAGCCCACGCTGCCCATCGGGAGGTGGGGGGGGCTCTGCACACCCGGACTCCTGTAGAGAGAGAATAAGCATCTGCAATTTAGAGGACGGGCATTGATTTAGCAGTTACGGCAGAAGGAGGGTCGACCTTAACCCCTCCTCCTAAAGCCCATCTTAGAAGGCCACCCAAGGGAGCCCCTGTCAATTACACCCCTTGAAAGCTGCCAGCAGGAACCGTCTGTCCCTGCCACCAGACCAGAGGCTTGGGGCCTGCCCCCCACCTCCCCGAGCCACCTCCAGGGCGTGAGAGTTTCCCCTGATGGGTTCCCTGCTCACCCCACAGAACCAGGCACCGGGCACAGAGCAGCAAGAGCCAGACGTGGGGACACTCTGCATTCGCCGCTTGGAAATAATTTCTGCCCCACCCAGAAAAGGGACCAAGGCCATGGTGCCTTCGGATGTGTCCTACGTCCCTGCTGCTGAATGCCGCGGGAGCCTGGCCCAGCGAGGACCCCCAAGACAGCTCGGCTGCGCCTCCAAATGTGGGGGCCATGAAAGTCAGGGCCCAGAAGCCAGGAGCCCCCACAGCAGACACGTGGGGAGCAGCATTGAGGGGAATCGGCTCTCTCCTCAGACTCTGACCGCAGTGATGACCAACGAGGAAGCTCCTGTCTGGGGTGGGGGTGGGGGCTCAGGTCTCCAGCGGATTTTTAATATGTTCTTTGTAAATAACAGCTTTTCTACTACAGGAGAACTAGAGGGCCTCGCCTCCTCTGTCCAGGGTCCGGCCCCTGGACCCCTCTGGGGACATCGGTGCACCCGAAATGAAGTTGCTCTGTGTGGTGGGCCATGGCCACGTGCCGCAGAGCCCCTTCACCACCCTTCCCGGTGGCCACCCCTCGCCCCACCCCCCCAACTCCAAGACACCTTCCCTAACAGAAAGTATGAAAAGTCTGGGGCCGCTGGCTGCCAAGCCCAAAGGGTACCATGCCACCTCATTGCCTGGCACAAAGGGGGCACGTAGGAAATCCTAGCCAATTTGGAGTGTTATTTCCAACAGTAGTTTAAAGTTCAAAGCTAAAGTAGTTTCAGCCAATCACAGTTAACTTTTTTTTTATTGTTTTGTGTATTTACTTTTTAATGTTTATTTATTTTTGAGAGAGAAAGAAAGAGAGAGACTGTGTGTGTGAGCAGGGGAGGGGCAGAGAGAGAGACACACAGAATCCAAAGCAGGCTCCAGGCTCTGAGCTGTCAGCACAGAGCCTGATGCGGGCTCGAACTCATGATCTGTGAGATCATGACTTGAGCCGAAGTCGAAAAATTAACCAACTGAGCCACCCAGGCGCCCCCATAAAGCCAAGAGTCAGAGAACCGGGCTGGGACGGTCTTGGGAGGGTAAATAATTTTCAGTCCTTCACCAGAAACAGTCTCTACGAGTCAGAGCATCTAGACACAAACATCACCCTGCAGTGCCTGGGCTTCCTTAGCAAGAAGGAAGGGCGAGCCAGAGTGGGGGCATCTCCCTGGGAACCTGAAGACCCAGTAAAGTCAGAGGCCGTGCAGGGCCCTGCTAAGCCCTTGGGCACCAGTCCCCTAAGAAGGCACCTCTGTCACTGTATTCACTGGGAGCAACAGCTCTTTATGGCCCACGCCGCAGACACCAACTCTGAAAAGGTGACAGGGAGTTACTAGAAGGATATGGGGGAAGGATGCCCACAGAATCAGGGGAGCCGGGGACAGTAGCATTCCAGAACCTTCTAACCAGGCTTCTTGTCCTCCCCAGCTCAGGACCCAGAGTCCTGTGAGAGCCCAAGGGCCAAGCCCAGGTCCCCGATCTGCCCCTGACCATGATGGGGATCCAGAAACAGGGGCACCCAGTCAACTTCCTACACTTGGCAGGGGTGAGGGGATCCTCCAAAGAGAATGGAGAACCTTATGGGGGGGCTGTTGGGGAGCAAGAATTCCTGTCTCCTCGGAGGTCCTTTGAGCTAGAATAAGAACCAGATTGGCATAAGACAGATCAACGGGGGAGAGTCCAATTTAACAGGCATACATACGGGGAACCCACATAGACAAGGAAGTCTCAAAGACGGGCCCCTGGAGGTCTCTGCGTCATTCTGCACTCAGGAGGACAGGGTGGGGCTCCGGGATTTCAAAGGTAAGGAGTACACCTCTGGGGCAATAGGAAGAGCAGATGTTCAGTGATTAGCTGTTTGCCCCCCCCCCCCTCCGCCGTACAGATGGGCCGCTCAGATAGCATTTATTTCTGGCAATAACACTTATTCTGGAAGGGCCTCCAATTTAGATTCCTCCGTGGAGTACAAGGAGGGCCAAAAGCTCCTCTCGGAGCCTCAGCGTCTTGATCGCCTTCAGCTCAAAATAGCCCACAAGCCAAAGTGGCCCACCGTGGGGTGGCCCAGCCCCGGCCCCTCCAGGGCAGAGGCTGTGAGGCACCAAACGTCGCCTGCCAGCACCTTTTGACATAAAACCACTTTCCTCCCTAGCCTGGCCGCCGTGCAGGGTCTCTACAGGACCATGGCCGGCTTAAAACCCACTCAACCCCCCACCGCACCCCCCACACAAAGGAGCTGCGTTGAAATATAAAATATAAAAGTCTTTTTAGAAAACTGCTTTCTGAGTGATGGCAGGCTTGGGTGGCGCACTCCAAAAAAGACTTGTTCGGTCGACAGTTGAAGAGGAACCTCTTGGCCTTGGCTTTTAGGCCTTGGCAGGAAGACAGCCCACAGGCCCCTCCAGTGAGCCGCTCCTGGGCCGCCCCCCACTCCCAACGTCACTGTGACCTGGGCCACCTTGGGTCCACCCTCCTGCCTTGCAGCAACGTGCCTGAGCAGGGCAGGGGCCGCCCCTCAGCCAGGGAGGGTACTGTCACTGTGTCCCCCACCCCCACCCCAGGGCATTGCCCTGAACTGCGTTACCTACCTGACCCTGGGGGGGGGGGGGGTGCAGTCAAGGAACCTGAGGGCCCGAGAGGAAAGCTCACTGAACAACCGGTACCAAGCCTAGCTTCAAGGTTGTCAGGCCTCCAGGATCTGGGAGTACTGAATGGGACTAACGTGACGGCCGAGAGGACATTTCAGGCAGCCTCGCCCCGGCTAACTCAGCTCACCAAAGCTTAGGAATCGCTTTGAGGCTCTAAATTTGACACTTAGGGCGTGTCCTTGGGCAGCTGGCTCTGTGGCAAGGGGTGGCCCGCTGTGGTCTTGGGGAAGGCGCTGGTCATTTCGCATGGCGGATGCAGGGCGGGGAGAGGCGTGGTGAGCTCTGCGAGATCTAAGGTGCGGAGGGCCTGGGGAGAAGGGAGAGCAAGGAGCAGAGGGGCCCCGTGCTCAGATGAACCGCTGAAGCATCTGTCCGTCAAGCCTGTCCTCAGAAAACGGTGCTTCCTCCCCTCTTCAGCCCCTCTGTGTGCTCTGCCACCCTGGGGCCAAGGCCAAGCCAGGGACTAGATTCTGTTGCCAGACTGAGATTTTCAGCATCTTCCTCCAAAGCCAAGTAGTTTTCTAGCCCTCTCTGGTGTCCTGTGTCCCGGACTCCTGCAAGGTGGGGCTGGGTTCGGGAGGGGGGAAAAGGCGGTAAAAATTGAACTGAGGCCCAGGGATTCTCAACGTGGCTTAGACTCCCCGGGCTTTTTCCAGGAGCCTGACTCTCGAAGCCGGACTGGTTCCAATACCACAAAGGAGCACCTGCAGCTGGTTGGACTGCGGGGTGCGGGCCCTGCCCCCCAGCCCCTGCAGCGGGTTAGACCTCTGGGTGCAGTCCCTGCCCCCGCGCCCCCAGGTTGGCGACCTGGTCCCCAGCCCACCCATCCTGCAGTCTCCTCCCCTGCTCAACGGCTGGGGATCAAAGGGCTGCTGAAAGGACCCAACGAGACAGTGCACATCATTTGGCCCCGTTGAATATCCACTGCTGGGGACCCACAGCATCTCCGAGAATCACCAGTAGGCAGCCTGTCCTTGTCACTTTGCAGGGAAAAATAAGTAGAAGGGCTGACTTGAGGGCCCACTGGAAGCCTGGCCTTTCCTGCTGAAAGCAGCATGTGCCTTCCCAAC
>PJEM01004309.1:58600-157548 GCA_004023845.1 Helogale parvula | reverse complement strand
TTTCCTCCTCCTCCTCTTCTTCCTTTTCCTCCTCCTCCTCTTCTTCCTTTTCCTCCTCCTCCTACTTTTTCTCCTTCTTCTCCTTCTCTTTCTCCTTCATCTTTAGTGAGGAGAGTTGGAAAGGATGTCCAATAAAGTGTGTATCTTTAATTTTATTTTTAAATTTTATGTATTCTGAGAGAAGGGAGAGAGAATCCCAGTCAGGCTCCCTGCTGTCAGCACAGAGCCCAGTGTGGACACTCAGTCCCATGAACCATGAGATCATGACCTGAGCAGAAATCAAGAGTTGGACACCTAACTGACTGAGTGACCCAGGAATCCCAAGCATATATCACTTTAGTGAAAGCAAAGGACTTGCTATTTTCTCCCTAAATGAAAGTGGCAGGATAGTTCATTAAACCATGGAGACAAAATTTTTAACTATTGGCAGAAATAAGGAGATAAAGCATTCACAACTTTAATACAGATGAGAAATATACTTTAGGTTTTTTGGGGGATTCATTTGGGACATTTGCTTTGTCTGTAAGACTATCAAAGCTTTCTTCAAGCTTACATATAGACATACCTCTGCAAGATTAAACTAATAAGGTAGAACCCGTTAGGTCACGTGTGAATACACCTAGCCTTTAGATGACAGAGCAAACAGTATTTTGCAGCCAGAAGTCATTCACAGACACGTGTTAACATGATTGGAGGTGAATATGGTCTGACTTAATGAAAAGAACATGAGGTTTACCATAAAATAGACAAAAGTTTAAGTCCCATCTCAATTGCTTTCTGGCTGTATGACCCAGAGCAAATGACCCAACTTCTCCACATTTTCTGTTTTCTTTTTTGTGTAAGCATCTACGCCGTACTTTCCAGGGATAGAATAGAATGAGATCGTGCACGTGAAGCCTGACTTATAAGAAATGGCTCAGTAAGAGGCAGATTTTATTAATGAAAGTAATTACCTGGTCTTCCTATGCCCAGTTCTGTGTGTCTAGTTGGGAAAAGGGGCTAAGAATCCTGAAACAAATGTAAACCGATTCAGTATGCCTAGATGTTGTCTGTACTGTGTAAACAGCCTCAGTGCTAAGTCAATATAAAATCTTTTTCTTTTTTTCTAAAGGTTAGACCGAGGGATTAATTTCAATCTCATTCCCCGGCATTTCCCATGAAGAAGGCATCTTATGTGCCTTTATGATGCTTTCATGCTTGTGTTGTCCAGTTTGGTAAAGGGAGTAGAAAATGTGTCTTTGTAGAGGCCAAACCTGGTGGCTGGAACTCGAATCAGGATGAGCACTCACAGAAGTATGTTCTACACCCTTGACTGAGGCCCCTCCACAAGTCCTGATACCCTTTGATTGTGGAATATGAGGGCCTGTGTTCTCATTCCCGCCCCCTCTTTCCACTGTAGGCAACGCTGTTTTAAAGACAACCATTTTACACTTGGCTTTCAGGAAGTGGAAAATTCTGTTTCATCTGAAACTCTCTGAAACTCAGTTGAGCCAGACCCACAGAAAGACTTTAGTTCTTTTGCCTTCCTTGCCTACTTTTTAGTGCAAGGAGAAAAAAAGTTCATTTATTCTCTTTCTGTCTTTATAATGTGATCTTTAACTATGTTGTGATTTTTGAACTTTTGAAATGTTAAGCCACTTTAAGAGAGAGAGGGGGGTTTTATAAAAAGCAGAAAGGAATGAAATTGAGCCATCATGTTTTCAGATAAATATGGTCGGAGTATAGGCGACTAGGACTGGGTTGGCCTGTAGCAGTAGATCATCTGGGTTTTGTTGTGTTAGATCTGATCCTTAGAGCAGAATTACTTCAAAATATGTATGTAATTTCCACTTTTGTGGTTGGTTAATCCCCCATAAAACATAAAATTATGCATAATCTGCTTATGAGCAATCAATAATTTTTAGTAAACAGGTGTACCTGGACATGGTAGAATTGGATTGTCATGATTGTCTTGTTTTAATTTAAAGGAATAATAAGAAAGCCTTTGAAAAGGCTACAGCCCCGTAAAGGTTAGTTAGCACTTTGTGTCCTGTGTGTTTTCTGACTTATCCAATTGTGCTAAAGGTCAGTGTTGTTTAGACGCAGCCTAAATGAGATTGATGAGTATGGCAGATTTTTATTTAATCGGAATGGAGAATTACTACTTCATAAGCATTGATCCCCTGAATCCATCTTGCTGGAGAAAATGCACTCGGTCAACACTAGCGAACTACTCTTGAACTAGATTTTGAACTGCCATTTGAATAATCTGAAGAGTGATTAGTGACTCCTAGTTACACTAGCAGCAGCTAAATTTTGAGGCATAGCTGCATTTTGTGAAGGAAGTTATGGCAGTGTGTTTGTTTTGAATCTTGTGATTGCTGTGAGCTCATTTCAAGCTAGTCCTAGACTTTAGAGGACACAGGTGTTTCTTTGAATGTTACAGTTAATGAATTTATCATTTTAAAAACATGAGCAAGAGCGATTTTTTGAGTCCCACGTCATCTTCTTCAGAATGATTAGTCTAAATTTGGGGTGTTCATATGGGGCATAATGTATTTCTAATATGAGCACTGATTCTAAATGCTTATGGGTAGCCCTTGGTTCTTACTGAAGTGATTATGATTTAATAAAGTTCCAGAATTGGGCCCATTGGCATACACTCAAACTTACTTATGAGGTCATATTGATTACTTTAAACATTTTGCCAAGTTTTCTTCGTGGGGTTCAGTTCCACTGCTGATCATAAATCTGGAGTGGGAGATGGATTAGGATGCCTCTACAGTGGTTTTTTGTTCCACTGAAAAGAACACCAACTAGTTCTGTGTCACCCTTGTACGGCTACTAAGAAGGCATATTATCTGTGTTTCTAGGAGTTTAATTTCTTCTACTTGATAACTCCTTTTACAAAAAGTGATGTAGATTCTCTATAAAAGCTATTTGACATCATAGAAAATAAAATAACGTTAGCCGAGAAAATTTGGGGAGTTTACACGAAAGGAAGATTCCAGAGGGCTGGAGACCCTCAGTTAAAACGTCAAAACTTCCAAGCATTGGAAAGAAGATTTCTAAAGTGTTGAGTGGTTTTTATGCAAGGGCCTTTGGTCTCCATGAACTTTTATTTTCAACTCAGTGGCCAGGGTCTTTGAGGTTGTGTGCTTTGGGTAGGGGACCTTTTCAGAAATGCCAGGCTTTTAGAAAACACACACACTCACACAGCTTTTCTTCTAATCAAGGCCCTGTTTTAAAGTTTGAAAACTTTGATGTGATCAGAAGAATGAATTATTGCTTCATTGGGGTTTCTTTGGGGTGCCCAGGGCTGCAGGGTATTCTCTGCCTCGGCTACCTTGTGGGCCACAGCTGAGGAGGTGTTGGGACCAGGGAGAGCTGCCCGCCCAGACCTGCCCCGCAGGCAGCGATGGGCACCAGGCGGAGCCTCACTGGGAGCAGAGCTGAGATAGTGCATGCAAGGATGGGGCGGGGGAGGTGCTGGAGGGATGCAAAGGGATCCAAGAGATGAGGAACCTGAAAAAGAAATTCCCTACGGGTCTGTTTTGTTCAAAGGTTTTTGTGGTATTGAGAGACTAAAACACAAACAAATAAAAAGCTCCAACAAAGCTATATGGTTATAGATAGTACTTGGTAACTATATATTGATCATTTTTGAGAAGGGAAGAGTGAAGGAAGGGGGCGGTGGCAGCAGGAGAAGGCAGGAAGAGATTGAGGGAACATGGGTGGGAAGGAGAAAACTACACTGAATCATTTTGGTAATTGATGTCAGGCTCACTTTATGAGTTATCTTCAAAATTGTTCCTTTTTTACTAAAGGGGCCGAGAGAGAGGGAGACAGAGTCAGAAGCAGACTCCAGGCTCTGAGCTGTCAGCACGGGAGCCTGATGCAGGGCTTGAACTCACAAGCCATGAGATCATGACCTGAGCTGTAGTAGATGTTTAACCCACTGCAGTACCCAGGCGCCCCAAGGGGCCCCTTTGTAATCTTTTTCAGGCACGGTGCTAAATGCTCATGCTTGTTACTTGATTTAATTCTTACACCGACCCTTTGATATTGTTATCCCCATTGTATAGGTGAGGAAACTGAGACCCAGCCTAGTTAACATGTGCAGGCCAAACAGCTAGCATCCAGCCAGGTTTTGAACATAGATTATTCTGATTTTGAAACCAGGCTGCCTCCTTGCCTCCCAACACCTGGAGTTGGAAGGAAACCCTTAGAGATGTGCATGCTAACTCACCTCCTCTACTACATAAAGTTCAGGAGGTCCCGTCATCCCTGATCCTGGCCAGCAGTGGCGGGGGTGGGGGTGTGGGGGGAGGGGGGACAACAGCTCACACTGCAGGTCTTTGGAGCACACTGTCACGGGGTGGCAGTGGGTGTCTGGCTGCTATGGGGACCTCAATGTGACTTTGGCAGCAGGCTGCTGACTGAGGACGCCCACGGGCGCTCCTTCCTGTGGGAGCACCTGGTGCACCGTGTGCCTTTCATCTCAAATCATTTTCTGCGCTTCTAAATTCAACCTGGCACCACCACTGGGTAGTATCCCCCGCCTGCCAGTTACTTTGGCAAATCTGACATCTTTACACACATCACCGGGGCTTAGTATCTATTTACTTACAGACATGACTTTCTCAAAATAGGTTCAACATAAAAATCTTGGTGTTAAAATAACAGTGCCTTGCATTTGCATAGCATGTCACAATTTAGGATCACTGATACAGTCATTAATAGGGGGAGTTTGCAATCAGTGACCTAATCATTAACATCTCTGGCTCTGGAATCCCAAAGGCTTGATGAGAATTGGCTTTGCCATAAGCTGGATGTATGGACTCAACAAGTGAGGTGACCTCTCTGAGCCTCAGTTTGTTTCCCAGTAAAGTGGGGCCATGGCATTGTGAGGATTAAATGAAGTAAAGCATGTAAAAGGTTCGGCACAGGGCCTTGGCATGGCATAAAAGCTCAATAAACAAGAGGTGCTTTGAGTGCCACACGCTTCTTATGTTTTCCTAGTAGCTTTCAAGAACTGCCTTCTCCCCGGACACAAGGCCCTCACGGGGGAAGAATACGAAATTTTATGCACACTTCCACTGTATTCAGTTTTTTCAGTACATGACCCCATAAACCTGTGAGCTAGGTGGGATCTTTCCCAGCTTATTCTTAGTGAAACTGCCTCTCCGTGAGCTCAGTCACGTGCATTGGCTCGAATAGCAAGAGGATCCACACTGTCAGTTATGTCTTTATACCAGTCTGTCTCCAAGCCAGTTAAAAATGTAGGGTTGTAATGAAGGAGCTGGTGGTCCCCCCCACCCCTGCCCCGCATAGAGCTGACTGTCTTCCCTTTGCCTCATTGTGCACTCACCTACCACTGCGGCTAAGGTGCACACATTTTCCATCATTTTGCGTGTTTGACACTTCTTCATGTCTCACGATTTCCACCTGTGTTATGATCTGTGCTTAGCACAGTGCAAAGCATTTATGAGGATGTCTTGCCCAAATCAGTGCTCAGTAAATATTTACTTAAGCTACTACAGTGTGAAAAACGCTGCCTTTCTTTTGCTTGCCTTCTAGGAGACTTGGCTCACGGCTGCATGCAAACAAGTCCTTGATTAACTACAGATGAGCTTACCCACTTCTGAGCCCCCAGTAGGTGCCAGGCATGGTGCTGGTGTTAGTCATTCCTTCCCCTCTGTCCTCTCCTCTCCTCTCCTCATAGGTCTGCAATTCTATGCCAAGCCCCGTCTAATTGCGGGGAACAATGGGGTGGATAAGGTACAGTCAGCTCTTAAGGAGCTTAGATTATTTGTCCTAATCCTCCTAGTAACTTCAGGGGGTAGTTTTTTATATATATAAGAAGGAAATTGAGGCTCATGAGGTTAAGTAATTTGCCTAGGGTTGCAGAGCTTGGTCACTTGTAAGGGGAGCAGCAGAATGAGTGTCGGTCTGGCTTCCAAGGCTTTTCACTGCACCGAGGATCTAAGAATCAAACCGAAGGAAAGATAACAGAAGAGACTAGAGTGGCAGGGTTTGGGGGTAGGCATGATGTAAAAATGTTAATAGCTGAGACTTGGATAATGCTTATCATGTAAACACTCTCTGTGCCTTGTTCACTTAAACCTCACGCAAACTCCATGGAGTGCTGTTATTCACACCCCCACTTTGCAAGTTAAAAACAAACAACCCTGGGGCTGAAAGAGGTTGAGTCATTCACCCAAGGTCATACAGCAAAGAAATCAGACTTGAACCTGGCAGCTGAGCTCCACAGTCTGTGTGCTTAACACCTACACTGTCATTAAAACACACGAGGTGTTCTGACATAGACAGGTACCTGGGAATCACAGTGGTTCCATATATCTAGAACTCGCTTTGTGCTGGGTGCTATGCTAAATGCTTTCCACATCTTGCAACGGTAAGATGAGGTGGGCAGATTATCATTCTCCACATTTTACCCAAGGGGACACTGAGGTTTAGAGACTTTGCCTAAAGTCATTCAACTAGTAAGTGCTAAGGCTGGAACTCAGGCCATTCTTTTGCCGCTAGTTACTAAGCCCACATGCTTGCTTTTCCTTCTTCTAGGTGACTCGCAGGAAGTGATTCGAAAAAAGAAAAAATATGCACCAAATTGTTCATTAAGGCGATATAAGGAATAGGAATACTAGCTCAGGGGAACACTGGGCATCTATTAATAATAGGTATGAGGGCTACAGCAAAATCGGAACACTCTGCAGGATAGAATGTGAAGGGGAAACCGAGGAGGAAGGGTGTACCCAGTCACTGGGGATACAGTTCATATGTGTGCAACATGTGGACACGAGACCCGGCAGCAACACAGAAAAAGGACAAATAACTCACATGTGAGAGGGGTGGGATTGTGGATGAATATGTTTCTCCTTTCAACATTTAAAAATCTAATTTCTGCGATAGATGAACACAGGAAAGAAAGAAAGCACTTTGCCTAAGAGAAGGATGTTTTGGTGATTCATCTCAAAAGTTCAGGCTAGTTTGAAGTCTGTTTGGGTCCTGCGCTCAGGAGTGCCTGGCTCCTAAGCTTTTGGGGGGGATCCGCATCCCCTAACAGAGGGGGTGAGAAGAAATGCAGAAGAGGCAAAAAAGAAACTAGAAAAGGCAATGATGTCAGGAATCAAATAACATCGAATGCTGTGCACAGTGAGCGGCCTTGACCCTAATACCTTTTTTTTAAACAGACTTTGACATGTTTTAATAATGTTGTAATAATAGAAATAGAAACAAAGGCCTGCCAACATTAAGTAGTACTAGGTATGGTCCCCCACAAAAGTTGAGGGGAGGTGAAATTTTTACAGCCTGCCAATGCAGTTACATGCCTGAGTTCTGGCGTGCCTAGGGATATTTTTAGAGCAGAGATCTGCTTTTACATGGAACTTCTCTTCGACAGGAGATGGCACTGAACACCTTAACTTTAACTTTTTCTAGGCTCCAGGGACTGTTTGTGACTCTGTGATCTGTGAGCTATCAGCCCTGGTGCACCTTGGGGATTTCCTCCTTAATTCCTGTATATTGCAAATAATGACCCCTTCATGAACCTCTTCGACCACTTCAGAGTTTTGTGTTTTAGGTTTTCCTAAAGTGAGAAAGGGCAGTAACATTACTGAGTACTTGTTGTGTCTCTGGTGTTATGTTCGATGTAGCTCAGTACTCACGGTGAGACTTTAAGGCATATATCACTCAGATATTAGAGTATAAGTTAATGGTTAGGTGTAACCGCTGACTTGTTTTTAGTCAAATTGTAATACTTTAAATGTATTCCTTCACCTGCGGGAGCTTTTAAGGTGTTTTTGTTTTTGTTTGTTTTTGCTTGTGTGTGAATAGTGACTTTATGTTTTTTTGTTGTATCTTCGGAGTCCAGAAGAGTGTCTGATAGTAGTTGCTCAATAAATAATTTTGGAATGAATAACTAAAGGGAAAATAAGTTAATTGTTAGGTTAGAGTCAGGTTCAGATCTTGACTCAGCTGCTACAGTGTTCGTGAAGATGGCAATGCTTGCATTGCGATCACATTCCAGGAGATGACTAGTGTCCCCTTGGACTGACCCACATTATGCCATGGTTGAGACCCCAGCTGATGAGGAAGAGACACAGAGACAGTGACCACATGGTCCGGGTAGGAGAGTGAATATGGTCAGCCACAAAGTAAGCGGAGTTCTTATCTTTTCTCATCCAGGCCTTTCTCTCTGGGCCTTGCTTTCCCCCCTTTATAAAACGAGATAGTAATTCCTGTGTATATATGAGGAGGTATGTGAACAGTTTAGCGCAGTGGTACAGAATGGGAGCTAAGACAGTGGTAGTTATTATAACAGAGAAACTGAGGCTCAGAAAGGCGAAAGTACTTGGTCAGGTTCACGAGCTGGTGAAATAGCGAGGCTTAGCAGTTAGGCCTTCTCATCTTTTGCTCCGTATTGAGTTCCCCTGGCCCACAGGAAGGGACTTCCTCGCTGTGGTTGAGAGTTTGTTGGTTCAGGCCCCCACCCTTGCTGGTTTCCAGACCTGCGGGAGAGATTACCCGGGGTAGGAAGCAGGAGCCAGCACGGGCCGCAGGTGCACTTCAGGAGTCCAGAGAGGCAGCTAGAAACAAACAGTGAGTCGTTTGGGCAGATGAGAAAGCACTGAGGCTGTAGGGCGTTAAGGGAGGGCGGTGTTAAGTGGTAGTAGAAGTCAGATCGCCTTGTGTCCCCTCAGCATCTCTCCGAGACTTCTTCACACGTCGTCATCACCATCTGAGTCTCACAGGAGGCTTCTGAAGCAGGCTTTCTTATTTGACCGATGTGGATGTGCAAACTGAGGCATACATACAGTGGGAATTTGGGGAGGATTATTTTTTAAAGGAATATATTAGAAACGAGAAGGAGATGAAAACACAGCTCAGATTTTTAAGGAAAAGAAGAAAAGTAAAAGGCAAACGGGCAAGGGTGTTTTTTAGTAAGTACCGTGAGGAGAATGAGTGGGGTTACCGGTTGGGAATCTCGTCGCTGAGGGTAAAGTGTTAAATTGAAAGAGGAAGCGAATCCTGTCCCGATGTTTGCAAACAGACAGACCCAGGCCATATGGTGTTGAGCAGACAATCAATAGGTGGGCTGTTTCCATGTATGTAGTATCCCAGCATCTTGGCCTCTGTATACAGTGGGCACCAATCAGCTGCAGGGACAAAGACAGCCCAGCAGGTACATCCTCAGGCCCGGGGCGTGGGGCTAACTGTGTGCCAACCCATTCACACTTGTCTTTTCCTGGCCACACATCTGTGTAAAGCATACCTTCTGTATGCTTTACAGAAGCAATGCATCTATATTGCTATAATTAAATGAGATAATCTGTGTAAATAACTATCCCTGGAGTGGAACACTGATGCTCCAAGACTGGGCTCTGATGATGATGTGGATGAAGATGGTAGGAAGCCACGTTTCAGGAGATGTCACTGCTGTCACCTGAGACTCACCTCCTCTTGCTGTGACTGAGGCCCCAGCAGATGACGATGAGACGTGGGGACCCAGGGTCGCTGGTTACACGGATTGGCCAGGGTTGTGAGTACATTTAGCTAGAGAGAGGCAGAGTTCTTACCTTTTGTCATCTCACTGCCTCTGTTCTAAGCCTCTCAGACTTACTTAGACTCTTGCAGTGGCCTCCTACCCGAGGGGTACCGTGAAGTCCGGGACAGTCCTGGTGTATGCTCGTGGTCCTGGCAAAATTATTAATAATGCAGCTTTTCGGTCTCAAAAGTTTGGATCAGATGTGATGTGGTCTCCTGCTTCCCTTTCTTTTCCCTCTGAGATTGTGTTTAGCAGCACCAGATGGAGCTGCCCACGGAATGGTTTTGCTTATGTCACACTCCACACAAAAACTTTTAGAGGTTCCCAGCCATCTGTTAAATTAAGTCCAGACTCCTTAACTTAGTCCTAAGTACAGAGGCTGGGTTTTCATGTGTACACGTGCAGTAGCGTCTTCCAGAGTGCTAGTGGAACAGGACAGCCTCCACAAACACACGTTGAATTAATCCTTGAATGAATGTGGGCATTCACGGTCAGACTGCCCGTCAGTTTCTTTTCTTTCTTTTTTTTAACATTTCATTTTTTAAAGTTTATTTTTGAGAGGGAGAGAGAAAGAGAACGAGAATGAGAGAATGCAAGAGGGGGAGTGGCAGAGAGAAAGGGAGACAGAATCACCAGCAGCACAGAGGCTGACATGGGACTCAAACTCATGAACCATGAGCCCATGACTTGAGCTGAAATCAAGAGCTGAGGCCTAACTGACCAAGCCACTCAGGAGCCCCTGCTTGTCAGTCTATTGAAGACATAATCCTTTGGCCGGCTTCAGGGCCTTTGCACATGACGTTCCTTCTGCCAGGAACACTCCTCCCTCCCTGTTTATCTGGGGTGGTAACATGACGCCTTCATAGTCGTTAGCTGTCAGTTTAATGCTACTTCCTCTGAGACGCTTCCCTGACTCACATATCAGACCAGACACACAGACACACATACACACACACTCTCTCTCTTTCTCTCTCTCCCCGTCTCTTGTGGCTCTCTTGGGAATTACATGACTATTATTTAACAGCTGACTCCCACACTTTAACCTTCCCTGTCACCGGAGCTGTGTCTGTGTGGTTTGCTGCTGCCCCCCTGTTGTGTAGCACAGTGCCCGGCACATGGTGCCCCACAGAGTGGAGAAAGCAGTGGTGGGATGAATGAACGTACATCCCCTCATAGGCTGCGCTTTCGGAGCCAGTGCGGTTTAGGTCCCTGGCTCCAAGCCCTCCCATAGCTGCTTAGCACATTCGGGATAAATGTGCAGTTCTCACTATGGCCAGCGAGTGCCTGTACGCTTTTGGCCCTTCCTTCCTCTGCCTCCATTTCCTGCTGCTCTCACCCCCTCCTCGCGCTCTTCTGCATCCTGGTTTTCAGGCTCCTTCCTCCTCGGGCCTTTGCCCCTGCGCCAACACACCTCCTCCAACAGGCCCTCAGTGTCCCACTACCCAAAACAGCACCCCTGACTCCCATCCTGTGGCTTCATTTTCCACCTGACACTCCTTGTGCCCTGAAGTCACCGTGCTTATTTGTTTTTGTCCCATCCCCACCACAGAATAGAGGCTCTCCAAGAGCAGGGACCTTGTCTGCCATGTCTGTCACTAGAACCTTAGAGCTTGGCAAACAGTTGGCACTAAAGCAGTATTTCGTGAGTGAGGAAAGGAATGAACGAAGGGGCAGAGTGGGATGGCCCTTTGGAGGCAGGGCAGGGGCCCCTTCCTGGAACCCAGAGGCCCCTGGGGCCTGTACTGTGGTGTTGCCATGGCAACCCACTGACCTGAGGCCTCCTCCCCTCCCCTTGGAGAGGCCACACAGCTGCCCACTTCCTGGGCCCAGACTTCCCACGTGTCCCTGCGTGTCACCACTGTGGGGAGCCCACGGCGGAGGGAAAACAGGGCTGAGAGAATGATGAAGAGGAAGTCACTCCCTAGTGCCTGGGGAGACAGGAGCAGGCCTTGTTGGCGTGGTTCCACTGGTAATGGCCAGGGCCGCCGGGGGAGGGGGGGAGGGGAGACTAGGGGGCGCTCTGGTACCTCCAGGACCCGGGGCCTGGTCCTCCCTTGGCAGCTGCTAGTGAGTGTGACGTGTCGACTTTTTGATGTAGCATTTCCAAAGCTGTGAGTTCCTAAAATAGGCCCCAGCACGGTGCCCTGAAAGACTGTTGATACAAAGAATATGAATAACGCCTTCTATTAAAACCCGGTGACACTTTCTAAGTCAGGCGGCTTTTTCTTCAGGTATTGCATAAGTCGAGAACTCCCTGTTCCCATCTAGTTCCTCAGAAACAAAGCTGTCGTGTTCCCTCCCCCATTGCTTAAAAATGATGGCTGGCTCCCAGCTGCCTGCCGGCTCTTGGCCTGGGGGGCAAGGCCTGGGCAACCCGCTCCTCACACGCTCTTCCAGCTGCCCCCACCACCCCTCCTCCGGTCACCAGTCAGTGGACTCCTCCCCTTTCCCAGAACCCTCTTTGGGCTTTTGTTGGTGACGTGGCCCTCCTGTCCTCTTTGGTCTGGCAAGTGCTGAATCCTTTGAGGACCAACTGAAATGCCACGTCCTATGTGCAGGCCAAGATGGAGGCTCCCTTCTCTGTGATTCCGTGGCACCTTATTATACTTAGAGACCTGCTCTTGGTTACCTGCCGGCTTCTTGAGGCACTGTGCCCCAGTGAGAGCAAGCCAGCCTCAGAGGAACAGACCTGACCCAGCTCGGCCTCCACCTCACTGGCTGGCTTAACCCAGCTTCGTTGAGTCACTGTTTCCTCCTCACGAACTGGAATTAGTCAAGTCTCTGCTTCAGAGTTGCGTGCGGAGTAGAGAGGAGGTATGTGAAGCAAGGTGACTGATGTGGAGAGAAATGCTCGTTAAATGCTGGACATCGCCATTACTGCCCGTCCTCATTACTCAGCGTGAGCTCCTGGTAGATGGAGACCATGCTTTCCTCATCTTGCCATGGCCCACGAAGCCAGGCATGCTAAGGGCTTTGCCTTTAGTGTTTCAGCTAATTTTTGGAGAACCTGGAAGGTAGGGCTTATTTGGAAGGCTCAGGAATCGTTCTGATGTTACACAGCTAGTGAGTGACAGGGCTGGGATTTGAACTTCTTCCCGGCCTGCCTCCACATCCTTCCCACATCCTTCCTAGCCTGCCTCTGCCTTCTCTCTCATCTGGTACTGTCTCCCCCTTGGTCATTCCGTCAGTCATTGGGCCTTCTTGCCATCCCTTGACCCATGATCATGGGTCACCCATGATCCCAACTCAGGGCCTTGGCCTCTGCGGTCCCCTCTCTGTGAGCCTTTGAAAGCCTTACTCCTTCACTGTACTCAGTCTCAGCTCAATTGGTGCCTCTTCTCAGAGGCCTTCCTGGGATGAGGATGCCTTGTCCTTCGTCCTATTCTCTCATCCTGCTTTACTTCATCACAACCCATTGCCACCAGCTGTGAGCTTGACACCATGCCAGGCTCTAGGGGACTAAATGTGGAAAGGATAGACACAGTCGTTAGAACTTATATTTTTAAAGTAGGGAAAATAAAGAATAAAAAAAGAATATGTAAACAAGATATTTTTGGGTCCTGAGATTCTGGTCTACCAGATATACCATGCTGTAATATATTGGCTCCCTGTTAAAATATATTTGTCATCTTCTGTTACAACTTTACATGGAAGGCAGTTGATAATTATTTGTAAAATGAATGAATGGATGGATAGATAGCCTAAGCTTGAATGACTGGTCTGTGCCCAGTATGAATTAGCAAGGAGAATAAGTGTAGTCTTTGAGATCGAAAATCTGGGTTTGAATTCCGACTTTGATCCCTCTGTGTGTGTGTGACATTGGTCAAGGGACTGTCATGGTCCCTAGCCTCCTTCTGTGGGTGAATTTCTGTCTCAAGGGGTGGAAGCTCAGATCAGTTCCTCGTGTCTCTGTAAACTTCAAGGATTACATGGCTTTGGACAGCCATCTTGGTCAGTTCCTCTTGCCAGACTGATACTGCTCTGAGCCTTGGGCAGGCTAGGTCCCCGAGGCAGGTACTTCCTAGTTGTTCTTTGCTGCTGCAAAGGGAACTAAGCCTTCTAGGAAATGCAATTTAAAGTGGGGAGTCATGAAGATCTGCCTTTAAGGAGTGCAGGGTAAACTCCCCGGAAAGTGAAAATCCACAAGGCATGATTGGCAGCGTCCTTCCTGCCCCTGATCTCAGATGAGTCCTACGTAGTGATGCTTCGCAGCCCAGGAGCTGACACTCATAGCCACTGGTACATCCTGTTGGGCACTTAGAGCAAGTTTGGTCCTTACTGAAAGATCAGATGGTTTTTATGCACCAAGAACAAGGCAGCTGGGAGCAGGGAGATTAGCTAAGTGCGAACGAGCTGTCCTTCTGTGTCCCAGGACCCGGTGCCCTGCTGCTGTGCTGGTAACAGTCGGCCTTGGGCTAGAACCTCTGCTTCAAGCCTCAGTTTTCATGTCTATAAACAGAGATATTAATACATACCTCATACTGTTCTGAGATCCCTTTTAATTTACCATGTATGTGAAAATGCCTTGCAGAGTACCTGGCACACAGTAGGAACTTAATGTTATTTTTCAGAAAGAAATAAGGCATTTAACGACCCATATTATTGGTTGAAATTTGCTTTCTGTACTTGGAAAATCACCTTTGATATGTTGTATGATTTCATGCCTTATGTGGTAAAAAACACAAAAAAAGATTAGGAAATTCTATAGATATGTGGACGTGTCTACTTATATGATGTGCATTCTTCAATATCACGTGTGTCAACAATGTAACATTTATTGAGACCATCCTCTAGCAAAAACTTCATACCAGGTGCTAGTGAGAGTCAAAAGAAATAGAATAACATGGACTTCATTCTTTAGATATTTAAGGCCTAAACAGAAGGGCCTGTCATGTATCACAAAGGCTGGCAAAGAAATATGTGAATGAATTTAGCAAAAAATTGTAATATGTAAGTAGAGTGTTAGCAGAAGTTCAAACACAAGGCAGACTGTGATCACTGATAGTGTTGGCACTGTGTGCTGGAGACCGTATGGAACACAGGAAGAGGGGAGCTCAGCCCACACTGGGAGAGAGCATACTGGTTATGATCTACGTCTGAATGCCAGTCTGCCCCTGACAAGCTGGGTGACTTCGAACAAGTCACTTAATCTTACTGAGCCTTAATTTTTTAATACCACCTACCCCAAGGTTGTTATGAGGATTAAGTATGATGGTGTTTGTACTGTATTCGCATAATCCTTGGCCTATAAAGACCCAAGGTATGGCAGCCTTTATTATTATTTTTAAAATCACATAATCTACAAATAAATTAGTTAGATAAACCCAGCACTTTATTAAAAATCCAGTATACCTGTAATTCTGGTTGAGTAACTCTTGATCTTTGCAAGACCAAAATACATTGTTAGTAGTTTTAAGGTATATAAGTTTTACTTCATATTACCTCTTTTTACCTAAAAAGAGGCCTTCCAGTCATATGGAGCAGGCTGACTTAGAGGACATGAGCTGCAGATGCCACTACTGAGCCCTATGAGGGAAGAGGAAAAGGTAGAGAGCACCTGTGGATCCAAGGCCTGTCTCACTTTCGTCTGTGCAGTCTGGAATGTAAGACCTCTGAATGCTCTGAAAACTCCATGTGTCCAGAACGGTAGAGGTGATGGTTCCGCCGTATTATATTTGGCACTGCTCAGAACATGGTCTGGACCCTCAGAGTTCATTCTGGATGGCACATGTTCAAATGAATATTGGTTAACTAGAAGCCAGCCAGATGCAGGTGAAGTGGATGGCAGAGATGTGGGAACAATTCCTTCCGAGCAAGAGCCAAAACAAGTGAGGTACTTGGACCGGAAAAATGGAGCCATGGGGGCTGTCTTCTTATATCTGCCATATGCATGACAGACCACAGGTACTCTGTGCTGCCCCCTGGGAGAAGAGCGGGTGGCAGAGTGGCTACAGGCATTGGCCATGATGTCAGACCTGCGAGGGTGCAGGGGGTGGAGGAAAGGGTTATTGGTGACATTTATTATCTGGTTCTTTCCTGGCCCTTCCGGCCCTCTCTCTCTTCTCATAACCCTGCTCTCATCTCTCTCCAGTGTTGGGCAACATGGGGGAGACACACAGCATCTGGAAAGTTCTTCCTCGACTGGGCCTCTTGTGGGCTGGTGTTGCACTGTCCTTGCCCTTGGTGTTCAGAGCCAGCTCCCCTTCGGAATGTTACCAGGCGTTCTTCAGAGAATGTCCTGTCAATCACTGGGGATTCTCACCTGCAGTCCTTCTGAGGACTCCAAATCCAATAGGACTCATCTGGCACAGGCAAATGGGTGAGAGGGAGAGTGTTTCTCTTAGTTCCCTGTGTCTGCTGGGTGTGTGTGCCTGTATGTATGTGTGTGAATGTGTGCATGCCCACACGGGTGTGAGAGTAACTGGATGTGAATCCCTCACTAGGAAGACCAGGGCTGGTCCAGAGCAATAGCAGTTGCTTTTGGTGGTGTGATTTGGCGGAGGAAGGGGCTGCAGACGTCAGGAGCTGCCGTCCAACACCAGCCATGGCTGTTGCCAAGGAAATTGTGCCAGAACTCGAGGGGATTAGAAGATCTGAGTGGAGATATTCTGGAGACTCCTGAAAAGAATTCTGGAGATTTGTATCCAGATGCATCTTTGGATGTGACGTGATGGCAAACACCCACCTAGCGCCAGCCCAGTTTTGAAACCATCACAAGCCATTTGCTTCTACATTGCGCGGTTGGTGTCTGGAAGGGGTGGTGTTTTCATGTTTTGAATTTCTCTGCTGCTCAGTGTTTCCTCAGAAATACCAGATTTCCATTTCCTCTGAACAAGCTGGCTCCTGTTCTTCCCCTTGGGTGTCTCCCCTGACTTACTTATCGTTTAGGAGCAGCTTTTAAAAGAGCAGTTTGTTGGGACATAAAACATAAAACAAAAAGCCCAATATGTCTCCCTGCTGTCCCCCTGCCCCCACCCCCCCTAGCTCACTGGTCAGCATCAGCTTGGCTTCTTTTGAAAATATGTTCCCTGAGGTGTTAACTCATGATCTTGTCCTTGTCCTTTTGAACTATGAGGAGTCACATTGCTTACTCTAAGCTTCAGTTGCTTTCTAGGAAAAAATGGGAATGAAAATCTTTTCCTCTGGGAGTTGTTAACCGACTTCAACGAGATAACATAGGTAAAGGGGGCTGGCATGGTGGCACAGGTGATCAGCAAACACCAGCTCCTATATTGTAAAGCCAGCAGTTGGAGACTGCACCGTTCAGAAGCACATGGCCAGAAGTCTAGTCAGCTCTGCTCTAACACCGCATATGCATTCCTAAAACTCCTGAGCTTTGCGCTCTGCAAAACTACACAATAAAAACCACAGCGTTTACTAGAAAAATAAACTAGGGGCATAACAGTCAAGAACTTTGTCAGTGACACATTTTAAAAAATAGGAACCTAATGAAGATGATAGCACAATTTTGCACATGTTAATGGTTAAGAGGTCCACAAATACAATAAATATGGCATGTCACCCTGGAAAAACCCTGAAGTTTGCTCTTGGAAGGGGATGTCAGAAAGGCTACAACTTGTGAGTTGCTCTGAAGTGGTAACACGTGGGTTCTCCAGGCAGGTGTGGCTCCTAACACATGTGGTGAACCAGAGTGGCCGGTAGATGGCCGAGGCATGAGCACCTGTGGATTTTGCCTATTCCTGTGGGCTTCAGTGCAGCTATGTGTGGTTTTCCGCTTTTCCCTGATGCTTCTTAGGGAGGAAATTGAGCGTAAGCAAACACGAAGTTCACTCTCTGCTCAGATCATTCCCCAGTGTATTACTTGTGCTGGAACACACTCCTATTTTCAAAATCAGCATTCTAGCAGAACTGACTATACCTAGCTGATGTTGAACGAACGAACGAATGAATGAATGAATGAATGAATGAATGAAGCTGGTTCAGACAATGGAATACCATAACACCACCGTGTGGAAAGTACTTTTGTAGACTTTGCAATTGGATTAAAAGAAAGAGTCTTTTGGATTTTAAAAGTCCTACATAGCTATTGTAGAGTTTTTAATATGTCCTCCTCCTGTGGCTTTTTGGCCTGTGTTTGGAAGTGCCCCGTTGGGGGTCCCCCAGGCCAAGGGTAGTGAGCTATGGGGTTCCCTGCCCCCTTTCTCCACTTCAACCAGAGCCCTCAGCGTTTTATCTGCTTTCCTTTTTGTTTTTGTTTAAATAAAGGGCTCTGCTGCTAATTTGCCAATCTGCAAACCATCACCAGTGATTTAGTTGACCAAACTTTGTTTTACAAACTTCTTCTCAGGAATGTATCTTCTTTGCAAAGAAAGATTTTTCAGTGGTACTGTGGGGCTGGGAATCCTCCAGAAGTAGTAGAGTCTGACCAGGAAATACAAGTGGGCTTCAATCACCATTTTGTGTCTGAACCCCTCAGCCAAGGCTCATCAGCAATGGTGACTGTGGGGCTTCATGGAAAGTCAGATTCCAGGCCGGGTCAGTCTCAGATGAAAGCTGATGGGCAATTGAATCTAATGTGTTTATGATGTTCTTGTCTCTTCACAAACACCAACAGCAATTCTGCAAGTCTGTGATTGTCTTTCCCCTTTCTCTCTTTCTTCTGTTTTTGTTTCTTTTTTGTTTTTGTTTTTTTGTTTTTTGTTTTTTTTTTAGAGAGCTGGATTGAAAGATGTCTCAATGAAAGTGAAAACAAACGTTATTCCAGCCACACATCTCTGGGGAATGTTTCTAATGATGAAAGTAAGTGCTCGAAACTCATTCTTCCACAATGTCCTAGACACAGCCAGTGTCCTCGCGGGAGGGATAGTGCCTCTTGAATGGTAGGCCGGGGCATGTCACCGGGAACAAGAGACTCTGAAGCCATTTATGGAATATGTTAGGCCCTCCCTGGAATATTCTGCAGTAGGGAGTGCAGTGTAGTCAGGTAGTCACGGAAACGGGGCCACAGCAGACACTTGCTGTTTAAATGTTCATAATTGTCTGAGTCCCCAGAGAGCCGCCCCCCCCATTACAGTGATGCTCCATCTGGGCAAATGTGGACCCTGATGGGAAACAGGAAAGGCCATTCTCGGTGTCACTGTTGACGTGGGATTAAAGTAGCATGTCATGGCATTATTGTTTCTGAGTCATGAATGTCCTTGCTCTTTGAAAAGAAAAGATTTCTCCCAGGTCTTGGACTAGGGAATTGGAGTTAGTGGGAAGATATAACTGCTGTGTTTACACCTTTCCCTGGGTTATGTTAGATCGGGTCTTCTGGGCGCCTCATGTTAAGAGAGAAGACTAACTGGGACTTGTATTTGCCCCCTAAACACTATAAAGGGGGACAGCTGATTGTACATGTAACTTCCAGAAGGGACAGAGTGTCCTCTCCCTTGGCTGGTAAAGGGCCTCTTCTTAGTCAGGTTTCTCAGACCACGGCCAGGGACCACCTGCTCCCTAAGCCCCAATGGTGTTTGCTAGACACTCTGAACAGCCACCTTCTTCCGGAGTCCCTTCCCCCATTGGCATTCTGGCATCATGATTTTGCTTCATTTTTTAAAATCGAGATAAATTGAACATAAAGTACATAAATCTTATGTGAACGGTCCCATGAATATCCCCCCACCCCCCATTTTGTCTCTACCGATGTAACCACCACCAGAAAAGAGATAGAACATTTATCTCCCTGGGAGGTTCCTTCATGTCTCATCCCTGTGAATAACTACTGTCCTGAATTTTATCACTATGATTTGCATTTGCCTGTGTCTGAAAAATTATATAAATGGACTTACAGAGTCTGCATCCTTTTGTCTGTAGCTCTTTTTACTCAATGTCTGTGCAATGTAGCCATGCTGTTGTATGGAGTACTTTTTCATTGTTTGGTATTCCATTGTATGCGTATACCATGGGTTACACATCCATTTAAATGTTGATGGTATTTTAATTCTCAAGTTTTTTTCTATTTCTTAACATCTCTGAGCATTCTTTGTTTTACTGTGCTAATATATGTGTACGATAAAATTGATCATTTTAACCATTTTAAGGGTACAGCTCGGTGGTATTAAGTACATTCATCTTCCCAAACTGAAGGTTTGACAATAACTTCCCATTCCCTCTCCCTCTAGTCCCTGGAAGTTACTATTCTACTTTCTGCCTCTAGGAATTTGACTATATAAAATAGAGGGGCACCTGGGTGGCTCAGTTGGTTAAGCATCTGACTTTGGCTCAGGTCCTATCTTACTGTTCCTGACTTCAAGCCCTGCATCAGGCTCTGTGCTGACAGCCCAGAACCTGGAATCTGCTTTGGATTCTGTGTCTGCCTCTCTCTTTGTCCCTCCCTTGCTTGCATTCTGTCTCTCAAAAATAAATAAACATTAGAAAAAGCCATAAAAAAATAGAGTCACATAGTATTTGTTTTTATGTAACTGGCTTATTTTACTTATTTCAGGCTTCATACTGCAGCATGGGTCAGGCATTTCCTTCCTTTTAAAGGCTGGCTAACATTCCATTTTATGTATATACCGCATTTGGTTTATCCGTTCATCCATTGGTAGACATTTGAGTTGTTTCCACCTTTTGGCTATTGCGAATGATACTGCTATGAACATGGGCGTGCAAATGTCTGTACAAATGTCTGCTTTCAGTCTTTTAAGTATATACCCAGGAATAGAATTGCTGGAAAATACGGTAATTCTATTTTTAATATCTTGAGTTATCACCATACTGCTTTCCACAGCAGCTGCACCATTTTGTATTACCATTCGAAATGCATGAACTTTCCAGTGTTTCCACATTTCTGCCAATTCCTGTGATTTTCTATGTTTTTTTAAAAAATAATAATCATCCTAATACATGTAAAGTGGGATCTCATGATTTTGATTTGTTTTTCCCTAGTGAATAGTGATGTTGAGCATCTTTTCATGTGCTTATTAATCATTTGTATATCTTCTTTGGAGAAATGTCTGTTCACTCTTTTACCCATTTTTTAATTTGAATTGTTTATTTTTTGTTGTTACTGAGTTGTTGGAGTTCTTTATATATTTTGCATATTAACCCCTTATCAGATTTGTAACTATTTTCTTCCATTCCATGGGTTGCCTTTTACTCTGTTAGTTGTGTAACATTGATGCAACAGAAGTTCTTAATTTTGATGTAGCCCAGCTTATCCAATTTTCTTTTGTTGTCTGTGCTGTTGTTGTCAGATCCAGGAAATTGTTGCCAAATCCAACACCAAAAAGCTTTTCCTGTATGAGAGTGTTATAGTTTTATCTCTTATGTTTAGGTTTTTGATCTACTTTGAGTTAATCTTTGTATATGTCATAAAGTAAGGGTCCAAAATCTTTTTTTTTTTTTTTTTGCATGTGAATAACCAGTTTTCCCAGCACTGTTTGTTGAAAAGACTGTTCTTCTTTGAATGATCTTGATACCCTTGCTAAAAATCATTTAACCATACATGTGAGGCTCTATTCCTGGTCTCTCTATTTGGTTCTGTTCTGTTGGTCTTTATGCCAGCACCACACTATTTTGATTACTGTAGCTTTGTATTAAGTTGCATGTGTATGTGTGTGGATCTTCTTGCCTAGTTGCTCTGACTAGGCCTTCCAGGAATGTGTTAAATAGAAGTGGCAAAAGTGAGCATCTTTGTTTTATTCCTGATCTTAGAGGAAAAGCTTTCAGTCTTTCACCATTAAGTATGACGTTTACTGTGAATTGTTCATATAGACTTTTAGTGTGTCGAAATAGTTTTCTTCTGTTCTATTTTGTTGAGTGTTTTTATCATGATAGGGTGTTAAATTCTGCCAAATGCTTGGCAGATCATCCATTGAGATGATCATGTGGCTATCCTGTTAGCACACCGTACTCCATTGATTGATTTTTCTATGTTGAACCATCCTTGCATTCAAGGAAGAAACAAACTGCAGCTGGTCATGGTGTAAAATCCTTTAACACACTGTTGAATTCTGTTTGCTAGAATTTTGTTGAGGATTTTGCATTAATATTCATGAGGGCTGTGGATCCAGCGTTTTCTTTTCTTGTAGTGTTTTTGCCTGGCCTTGGTATGAGGATAATGCAGGCCTCATAGAATGAGTTTGGAAGTGTTCCCTCCTCTTCCATTTTTTTGGAAAAGCTTGAAAAGGATTGATAAACATTCTTGTAGATATCCTTTTTTGTGATCTGCCTGTTCATATCGTTGGCCTGTTGGTTTCTTTTTAAGTTGTGCTGTTTGTCTTTTCCTTAATGATTTGTAAGAGTTGTTTTTATATTCTTACTAGGGGATGTTTGTCAAAGAAAAGTATTCCAAACATCTCTCAGTTTGTAGTCCACCTTTCTTTCTCTTAGTGGTATCTTTTGGTGAACAGAATTTCTTTGTTTGAGTAACATCCAATTTATCAGTGTTTTTATTTTGTAGTTGGTGCTTTTTGTTTTGTATTAAGAAATCTTTGCCTACCCTGGGTCATTAAGATATTTTTTCATGTTATTAATTAAAAGTTTTATTGTTTTGTCTTTTATGTTTATGTCAGTGGTCCCTCTGGAATTGTTGTATATGGTGTAAGGGAGGATTTCTTGTTTTATTTTAATTTCTGACTAAAAGGGCACCTTTTGTTGAAAAGCAAATCCTTTACCCACTAGTCATAAATCAGGAGATCGTATACATGCGGATCTATGTCTTGACCTTTATTCTGAACCATTGGTCTGCTTGTCTATTTTGGGGTCATAAAATGTTTTCTTTAAGATTGTTTTAATTAATTTAAATTCTTTCCATACAGATTTTAGAATCAGCTTGTCAGTTATTAATAAAAATCCTGCAGGGATTTTCACTGGGATCACACTGAATCTACAATCAGTTTGGGAAGAAGTGATAACTTACCAACATTAAATTTCCAGTCTATGTCTGTGGCCTTAGACTTCCACGTATTAAATGGGCTTTAATTTCTTACAGTAGCATTTCATAGATTTTAGTGTTGGGATTTTGCACATCTTTCATTAGATTTATTCCTAGATAATTGATGCTTTTCAGTGCTATTCTAAGTAGTAGTATTTAATTTTTTTTCTAATTGTTAGTTGCTAGCATATGGAAATACAGTTGATTTCTTAGATAATGGTTATGTCCAGCCCCTTTGCTAAACTTGCTTATTAATTATGAGTTTGCTTAAAAAATGATTTCTATAGACATAATCATCTCACCTGAGAATAATGATAGTTTTCCATCTTCTTTTATAGTTTTTACATATTTTTTTTTCTGTGCTCTTAGAGATCTTACGTAATGTTGAGTTGAAGTGGTGATAGTAGACACCTTGTCTTGTTCCTGACCAAGGAGGAAAGCAGTTTATGTTTCACCATGAAGTGTGATGTTTACTGTGAATTTTTTTTTTGTAGGTATTCATGATCAAATCCCTGGTTTGCTGAGAGATTTTTCTTGAGCGAGTGTTGACCTTTATTAAATGTTTTTTTCCTGCATCTGTTGAGATGATCATATGTTTTCTCCTGTATTCTAATAAGGTTGCAAATAACATGGATTAATTTTTGAGTAAAGCCAATCTTGCATTCCTGGAATAAATGGCACTTGGTCAAAGTATTATCCTTTTATCTATTTCTGGGTTAGATTGGCTACTGTTTTGTTAAGAATTTTGGTATCTATTATTCATGAGATTTTGTTGGCTTCAGATTTGCCACAATTATACTTTCAGACCTCCTAAAAAGAAGTGGAGAGTTTCTTCTTTTTTGTTTCTTCTGAAAACTTTGTGTAAGATTGGCATTATTTACTTCTTAGATGCTAGGAAGAATTCAACACCAAAGTCTTCTGGGCTTGGAGTTTTCTTTGAGGAAACTCAAAACTTTCTCTGAGGATTATTCTATTTCTTGATTTGTTACATTTAGCAAATTATTATTTTTAAGGAATTCATTCCACCTAAAATTTATTTATATGATCTTGTTTAAACTTCCTTTTCTTTTTCTCATTTCACATCCGTAGTGATGTCCCC
This sequence comes from Helogale parvula, assembly GCA_004023845.1. Lineage (NCBI taxonomy): Eukaryota > Metazoa > Chordata > Mammalia > Carnivora > Herpestidae > Helogale > Helogale parvula. The sequence continues at coordinate 134,019 of PJEM01004309.1, read as the reverse complement.
TTTCATTTCTGATATTGACAATTGATGTTCTCTCTGTTTCCTCAATCAGTCTTGCCAGAGTTTATCAATTTTATTAGTCATTTCAAAGATTCAACTTTTGGCCTTAGTGTTTTTTCCCAACTGACATCTTTTTCCTATTTCTTTTATTTCTGCCTCTCTCCTGTATATTGTTTTCCTTCCTTCTCTTTTCTTTGAGTTTACTTTTTTGTCTTTTTCTAGCCTTGGAGACAGACTTAGATTATTGTTTCAACCTTTTCTGAGATAGGCACTTAGAGATACAGATTTTTCTCTAAGCACTGCATAAGTGCATCCCATAATTTTCCTGAGGTCATACTTCCATTATCCTTCAGTGAAACTCATGTTCTAATTTCTATTGTGATTTCTTCTTTTTACTCTTGGTTTATTTAGAAATCTATTGCTTAATTTTCCAAACCTTTGGTTATTTCCTGCTGGTTTCTATTGTAATTCCACTATGGTCGGAGAATATATTCTGCACAATTTTAGTATTTGAAATTGTCACGACTTGGTTTTTGTCCTGACATAGTTTATTTTGGCAAATGTCCACATATACTCATAAAGAATGTGTATTGAATGGATACTGGATGAAGTCAATTAGATCAAGTTGTTAATGGTATATATTTTTTTCATCTTTCTATTTCCAACCTTTCTGAATTCAGTATTAAGGTGTTTGAAAAAATCCCATCTGATAATCTGTATCTTAAATTGGAATATTTAGATCATTTAAATGTAATGGACTTAAATTAAATTACACTTTTGGGCTTAAATCCACATACTTACTACTTAATTTTGATTTGTCCCATCTGTCTTTATTTTTTTGTTCTTCCCTTTTTGCTTATTTGAGAGGGATGGTGCAGTTTAAAATTTCTTCTTTGATGTTTTCCTCTGCTGACTTTCGAATGACATAGTCTTTATGAGTGGCTATCTTTGGGATTACGACGTGCATCCCTCCTCTCACATCTGCCTGACGTCACTCTCTCTCCAGTTTCAAGCCAACATACTCACCCTTGAATCCCATTTACCTCTCTCCCACCCTCTGTACTGTTGCCTTAATGTATTTTATTTCTACATGTTTTAAGCCCCACAAGACATTGTTATTGCTGTTTTAAAAGAGTCAATATTTATTTTTATTTATTCACATATTTACCCTTTTCAGGGCTGTTGATTCCTATCAGCAAGTCTGTTCTTCTCTGGGTATCATTTTTACTTCAAACCAAATAAACTCATTTCATGTTTTGTGTTGTGCAGCATCGTGTAGTGTAGAGCATGAAAAATATCTTTATTTTACCTGTGTTTAAAAAAATTTTTTTAACGTTTATTCATTTTTGAGCAACAGAGAGAGACAGAGCATGAACGGGGAGGGGCAGAGAGAGAGGGAGACATAATCTGAAGCAGGCTCCAGGCTCTGAGTTGTCGGCACAGAGCCCGATGCAGGGCTCAAACCCATGAACCGTGAGATCATAACCTGAGCCGAAGTCAGATACTTAGCCAACTGAGCCATCCAGGTACCCCTTCACCTGCGTTTTGTTAAGTTTATTTATTTTGAGAGAGAGAGAGAGAGCACAGCAAGAGAGAGCAGGAGAGGGGTAGCGTGGAGCCTAACATTGGGCTTGATCCTACAACTGTGAGATCATGACCTGAGCCAAAATTAAGAGTCAGACACTTTAGTGACTGAGCCATCCAAGTGCTCCTCATCTGTAGTTTTGAAGGACATTTTTGCTGTATATAGAATTCTAGGTTGAGAAGTGGAGTATGTTTTTTTATATACCCTTTCACTACTTTAAAGTTGTCATTTGATGGTCTTCTGGCTTCCAAAAGTTAATCATCAGACTTATTTTTACCCCTTTGAATGCAATGTGTCTTTTTGTCTCTGGCCGCATTTGAGATTTTTTTTTGGGGGGGGGGTGGGCCTTTAGTTTCCAGCACTTTGACTACAAGGTTCAGATACGATTTTCTTATATTTTTTTCTTGGGGTTCATTGAACTTCTTGAATCTGTGGGTTCTTATTTATTAAGTTGGTAAAATTCTTAGTCACTGACTCTTCAAATATTTTTTCTGCCCCATTCTCTCTTACCTTTTTCTGGGACTCCAGTTACATGAATACTAAACCTTTTGACAGTATTTCATATGTTTCTTACACCCTGCTCTGAGTTGTCCATTTTTACTCTTTGTACCTCAACTTGGTATTTTCTTTCTTTTTATTTTTTTTATGTCTTTATTTTATTTTGAGAGAGACAGATACTGAGTGGGGGAGGGGCAGAGAGAGAGAGGGAAACACAGAATCTGAAGCAGGCTCCAGGCTCTGAGCTGTCAGCACCAAGCCCGATATGGGGCTTAAACCCATGGACTGTGAGATCATGACCTGAGCCGAAGTCAGATGCTTAACCAACTGAGCCACCCAGGTGCCCCTCAGTTTGGTATTTTCTATTGACTTCCTCTTCAGTTCTCAAATCTCATTTTCTGTTATGTCTAGCCTGGTAGTAAACCTATCCAAGTGATCTTAATTTAAAATGTTGTATTCTTATTTCTATGGTAGATGTCCATTTGATTCCTCTTTTTTCCCCCAAATCTCAGTTGATATTTTCCATTTTTTATCTGTTTTATCTATCATTTCCTCTTTGGTGACCATCTTTTTCTCTCTCCTTAACTATATTAACCATAGCTATTTTGAAGTTTCTGTCTGCTAACTCTGATTTTTGAGACATCTCTGGATTAACTTCTGTGATCAGGTTTTTTTCCTCTGGACTTCGGGGTTTGGGCCCTGTTTTTCAAGATGCCTTATAGTTTTTGGTTTGATGCTGGACATCATGGATGTTTGGATGAGCTATGTTAACTTTCTCTGAAGGGTGTTAAATTCTGTTCTAGCGGGCAGGTAGAGAACCAGCAGGTCTCCTCCTTCCTCTCAAGGCTTGGCTAAGTCTGGTCCGCTTTAGTCTTGTCTGTGCTGCTAGGATGAGGTCTCTACTCCTAGCTCAGAGCCTTATGGGTCCACGGCTAAAATCTCTGGGTGTTTACCAAATTCCTTCTACCTGACCCAGCTTGAACCTCAACCTCTGATTCCCCCCACGCATCAGTGATCAGCTCTTCAGCCTCTAAGCTGATGAATTTGCTTCAGTTTTTTGTTTTCTCGCTCTCTGCATGTGCGTGTGTTTCCTCCTCTGTAGCTCTTCTGTCTGGGAACATTGTTGCTTAGATCTGAGGCTTTGTCCTCCCCAACTCTGACTTGAACCTAGAAGACCACACTCTTTGCTTGGGTTCTGTTTCCCAGTGAGGCAGTTGAGAAGCACCCTCGGGGAAACCTAGTGTGAATGTAGAGGGCGCACCCCGTGTTTCCTTTCTCTCAAAGCCTACGGCTCCTCTAGTCCTGTCTGCATTGACTGCTCTCCAATGTCTTCAAACAGTTGTTCTAGCTTTTACAGTTGTTTTGGTGAATGAATGAGCTATCTCACCATGGAGCAACTGGAAGTCTGGTTATCATCCACTTTAGATAGGGAAATTGACACTTAAATGGGTAAAGTGACTTTCTAAGATTGCATAGCAGAGTCCATGTCAGGGCTAGGTCTAGAATGGCGGCCACCTGACTCTATCTGGGTAAAAGAACAAAGAAGTTACAGTCCACATGTTGTTTTTATTTTCAAAATACAAAAATTACATTTAAAAAAATGGATCCCCTGGGTGTGAGATATGTGTTTATGTATTTGGAAAGTCTAAGAAAAAATATATGAGGAAGAAAAAGAACTGCCTCTAATCTCACTGCCCAGAGGCAAGCACTCCTGATATCCTTCTAGTCTTTCTTCCTAAGCATATATTGTTAGGCAAACTTCTCTGTATGTATATGGTCATAGTTACAGGGGTATATGGCTGTCATCTACTGAGCAATGACAAGTGCTCTAATTCCATTACCTCATTCAAGTCTACAATAGTCTTAGGAGATAGCTTATAATGAGCTTCATCTTGCACATTTGAAAACTAAGTCTCAAAGGGGTCAAGTAATTCATCCCACATTACATAGCTGGCAAGTGGTAGAGCTAGGATTTGAACCCAGGTCTGTTCGTCTGCCTTTGAACATGAGTCATTTCATCTTAGCATGTTTCTGCATCTCAGAAGGCAGTGCTTTGAAGACTTGGCATCTATGATTTGAAACTTGTCCAGAGGAATACCACGACCAGAGCTAAGAGTGCTCATCACCCCCTCTCAGTGGCTGATGGGTATGTTGGTACTTGTCTCTGCCTTGTCACATCTTCTACTAGACTGGGGACTCCGAGAGCAGTTGTGGGGTTCACTGTCATATCCCCATGACCTGGTACAGAGAGAGGGCTTAGGAGATGGTTGAAGTTTTAAAAAATAAGAGGAAAAAAAATCCCTCAGTTTTACTATTTTAAGAATGCTCTGGATTGTGAGAAATCTGACAGTGGTTTAAATATGTAGATATTTATTATCTTATTTAACTAAAACATGGGAGGGTAGGAGGTTTCAGGGTTTATTTAACAGCTCAATATCATCCAAGACCCAGACTCTGTGTATCTTTCTATAAAATCCCCATAAATTGTTGGCTTTTGTCCTCATGTTAGTAGTAACTCATGGTCACAATAAAGCTGCTTAAAAACATTTTTTTAATGTTTATTTATTTTTGAGAGAGAGAGAGAGAGAGCAGAGCAGGGGAGGGGCAGAGAGAGAGGGAGACACAGAATCTGAAGCAGGCTCCAGGTTCTGAGCTGTTAGCACAGAGCCCAATGCAGGGCTCGAAATCCAAAACCATGAGATCATGACCTGAGTTGAAGTCAGACGCTTAACTGGATGAGCCACCCAGGTGCTCCAAGCTGCTTTAGATAATAGGCATCCAGTCCACATTCAAGATAGGTGGATGGAGAAAGGGGAGACACCAGTTAGCCTTCCTCTTATATGTCTTCCTCTCACTAGAAACCAGCAGAGGGACGCCTGGGTGGCTCAGTTGCTTAAACATCCGACTTCGGCTCAGGTCATGATCTCAGTGGTCTGTGGGTTCGGGCCCCATGTTGGGCTCTGTGCTGACAGTTCAGAGCCTGGAGCCTGCTTCAGATTCTGTGTCTCCCTCTCTCTGCCTCTCCCTGGCTCACACTCTCTCTCTCTCTCAAAAATATATAAACATAAAAAAAATTGTTTAAAGTAAGCAGATTCTTTCCCAAGAGCCCCCAGTAAACTTTCCTTATGTTGTTTATGTTAAGAATTCTACCGTCTGTAGCTGAAAGGGAAGACAGGCAAGTGAATATTTGTCAGAAGAACAGAAAAAAATATAAGTTCTCTTAATAGTTGGACAACCCCAGGCCAAACTCAGCGTGGCTCCTGTTTTTACAGCCCAGGGTCTAAGATATTTTTATTTTTATTTTGTTTTTAATTTTAAAGAGTGGGGGGGGGAGATGAAGAATATGTGGCAAACATTGTCTACAGCTTCTAAACAGTGGAAGAATAAAAGCCTAAAATGTTTACTGTCTAGCTCTTTACAGAAAAAGTTTGCCAGCCCCTGGCTTTGACACATCAGGATTTTCCTCTGGGCTGTCACATCACTGCCCTGAATAAACCAGGGTTTTTATTGGCAAGCAGGAAAGAAATGAAAGATTGGCTATTAAGTGGCTAGCCAAAGGGTCTGCCATCGAGTTTACCTGTGAACCAGGCCGGCAGGTAAAAGTGCCTTCCCAGGGTCATGTGGGGAGAGGCTAACATCCCACTTCTGACAAAGAGTTTTCCCTCTGGCCTGAGGGAGAGCTGGGCATTAGTACTGGGAGTCCTGGGTAAAATGAGATGGAGTGGGAGAATAATTGATGTAGTAGCCTAGAATAAAAAAGCTAAGGCTCAGAAAAGGGAAGTTATTTGCTCAGAAGCACATTCAAGTCATGCTAGAATCAGAACTACTACCCACATCTTCTGATTTTGGTGCAGTGTTCTTCCTATGATGCCCCTTTGATCAGCTCAGAAGACAGGGATTTAACTGATTAACAAGAGTTTCAGTGAGCATGAGGAGGAATTTTGACGGAATGCAGTTGGGAAGAAAACCCTGGATCAGCGAGGTCAAGCCTTAACTGTCCAATGAGTGAAAGTCTGAACAGGAGTAGGTGGGTTGTTTACCATAATTGAGGTCTTATAAATGCTCATTTCCAACCAGAACAAATTGCATTTTCTCGTGCAGATGTCAGTAGATTTTCATGTTTCTGATGGCATGCTCACCAGCCAGAGGGAGGACTTTCAGTGTAAAGTCAGGACTGGTGGGAGTGTGTGTCCGGGGAGGAGAGCCCAGCAGTGTGGATTGAGCGGAATTGTACTGGTAGAACAGAAGTTCCTGCAGAAGATTCCCTGAGTACCTACTACATACAGACCTACATAGAAAAACTCAGAGTTACACAAGGAAGAAAAGAGCAGAGAGCTGATATGAAATTATAAAATATATTAGACATTTTGTATTTCCTAATATATTAAATATTTTCATTAAAAACATTTTTTAATGTTTTTTATTTATTTTTGAGAGACAGAGAGAGACAGCACAAGAAGGGGAGGGTCAGAGAGAGAGGGAGTTACAGAATCTGAAGCAGGCTCCAGGCTCTGAGCTGTCAGCACACAGCCTGATGCAGGGCTCGAACCCACAAACCATAAGCCAAAGTCAGACGCTCAACCAACTGAGCCACCCAAGTGCCCTGAATATTATCATATTACATTTATTTAACACCAAATATATTCAGGCAGTATGCTAGGAATAATCACAGCCACAGTTTTCTTTAATTTTCTGGAAGGGAGGTATTTTTCTTAATCCCCATTTTACAGATGAGGACACTGAGATTCAGAGGTGTGGGACTTACTCAGTTGTCATTGCAAGGAAGTGGCAGAGTTAAGACTTGAACTTGGTGCTGTCTGATTTTACACTGGTCTCTCTTCCTGCCACATGAGCATTCTCTTCCGTGGATCTGTGCTCTCATCTAATTTTTAATCTAGAAGGGAAGCTCAGGCCCACTCTTGAATAGTAATACGAGGCCGTATGTGATCAATTCCATTTGAATGATGCAAGGTGCCCCTTCCTTGCCATACCAGGCATGCTCCTGGGCTCCAGCACAACCTCAGTGGAAGCTTGCTAGAAATGGAGAATCCCAGGCCTCCTCCAGACCCACTGAAGCATGCTCTGCATCTTAGCACAACCCCCAGGCAGTTAGAATGCGTGCTAAAGTTTCGGCCAGGTCACAGGCTGGATGGTGACGAGGGAAGGAGTCTTGGAGGAGGTGGCCTTTGTGCTGCAACCTCCATGTGGGTCCTTTATAAGTGGTGATGGTAAAGGGCTTGGGAGGCAGAAAGCCACAAGGAAGCTTCTGAGCTTGGGGAAGCTTCCAGATTGCCTTGAGCAGAGGCTGAAGGATCATGGGCTGGGAAGGTGAGTTTGGGCCGTGTACCTGTGGGACTTGAATCCCAGACAAGAGGTTTGGAGTCTGATAGCTATGTTACCTCTGAAGGAGCTGGGTGCAGGAGTGACAAATCCCCGTGGCATTTTCAGAAGATTGATGTGGAGAGTCTGTGCAGGTGGATTAGAGCCCAGAGGACCCTTTGGGGGCTTCTGCCTAGTTCAGGTTTGAGGGAGTGAGGTTATAGTCCAGGGCAGTGTTCATGGGACCGAGAGAGTTGGAGAGATGAGGGCCATAGGATGGGTCCACACAGCAGGAACCCAGAGGGATTCCTTGGGATTCCTGTTGCCCTCCTTGGGAAACAGAACAAGTTAAATGTGGCCCAGATGTACCCAAGTCCTCTAGCCTCGAGCTCACTATTTCCTTAACATCTAAGTCAGTGACTCCAGCCTCCATCTAGTATCTTAGGTGGGAGTCCAGAGTCTGCCCTATATCGCCAAGGGTTACCAGACTATGTGTGCTGGTAGGGGGGTGGAAGGGTTCTGTTTCTCCTGAGACAGTCCACGCTGTGTCCTGTTCCCAACCCTCTCTCTTGTCCATTCCTACCAGCGGCCGCTCTGTCGTGTCTGCCTCACTCTGAATTCAGCGCTTCTTCTGTTACCCTCCCCGGCTCACCAGGACTGTTATCCACTGTTGAGTGGTGACAGAGGATTTTTAGAACACAAGGAAGGGGAACGTTGGAGTTCACTGGCATGATGACGTAGAACTGGGGTCTCAGTGGGTCCCAGCTTCATGTGACTCATCATTGTCATTTTAAAATCTCATTGTGGGACGCCTGGGTGGCTCAGTCGGTTAAGCGTCCAACTTCAGCTCAGGTCATGATCTCACAGTTCATAGGTTTGAGCCCTGCATCAGGCTCTGGGCTGACCACTAGCTCAGAGCCTGGAGCCTGTCTTTAGATCCTGTGACTCCTTCTCTCTCTGACCCTCCCCTGCTCATGCTCGCTCGCTCTCTCTCGCTCTCTCTCTCAAAAATAAATAAAAACATTTAAAAAATTAAAAAAATATAAAATAAAATCTCATTGCATCTCAGCGTTGTGTGCTTGAAAGCCACATATCTCTCTCACCCTATCCACTCACTGTGCAGGTCACTGTATTCTCCAGTTTGGGATCTTGTGACCCCCTACGGTGGGTTCCAGAGAAAAGAAAATGTGGCTAAACTTTTTCATGTGTCCACCAAGTGGTGGATGAAAGCCACCTGCTGGTAGCAGAAAGGTGTTGACTGCTCCCAGAGCAAGGGCGAGGGCTTGGAGTGGGAAGTCCGGGTGGGGGCTTCCCCAGAGAGTCTTCCCGTTATGGCTTGAAACAGTCGGACTCCCCGTGGGGGGCAGTTTTAGTCCTTGCTGGGAACCACAGTGCAAGACCGCTGGCTGGTCATGGGGCCTTGGTTAAAGACAACCCCCCAGACTCCTCCCCTTCCTCAGCCAGCCACTCTGCCCCCAGGCTGCCCTTCCTATGTCCCTCTGAGTATCTGTCTGTCCTCTCTTCTTGTGGAGAAGGCACTAGTCTGTCCTCTGTGCTTGGAGCTCACTGCCAGGGCCCCTTGGTACTTCCACTCCGCCCCTCAATGGGCCGTGACTCCCTGCAGGGAAGGGAGCACGTCTTCTGATTGTGTCTCATTTAATATGATAGGGCCTGGCATGTAGCAAGTGCACAGTGTGTGTTTATTGGGTAAATGGATATTAGGAAAGCAAAATACTGTCAAACCGTCAGGTTATAAGTATTGGTAATTTCCTTTCAGTTTTTGGCATTCCAGGATCACTTAACCAAGTATGAATAGCTTATTCCTTCAGATGCTCCTGTCCCAATGGAGGAGTTTTTAATTTGTTCACACTTAAGAGGGTTTTGGAATAGGTAATACATCCATATGGCTCAAAACTCTGAACGCCTTAAAGGTACTCATTGAGAAGTCTCAGTCCCACCTCAGCTCCCTAGTGGTACGTGCATTTATTTGTTTATTGTGTATTCTTCCAGTATTTCTGATGCTTTTTGTGCATTCTGCCAGTATTTTATTTCTTTATGGAAATAAAAATTCACATATATGTTCTTTTTTGCCACTTCTTTTTTTTAAAAGATTTTATTTTTAAGTAATCTCTACACCCAACATGGAGCTTGAATCCACAACCCCAAACCCCAAACCAAGAGTTGCATGCTCCAACAGCCAGCTAGATGCCCCCTTTCACGCCTGCTTTTTAAGACAAAAAGGCAGCAGCCTCGATGCATTTTGTTGCACTGAATACTAAACCCCAGAATGCTTCAGAGAACAGCCTCATTGTTTTCTCGTTTTCAATCTTTTTTTTTTTCCACAGTTGTGTAGCATTCTACTGTGAGGATGTAGCATAATTTCGCTAAGCAGGTGAGCGCTGGGCTGTTTCTGAACTTTTGCCATTCCAGACAAGATGCGATGCGTATGGTCAGTTCCCATGGGTCCCTCCCATAGCTGCAGGATCTGTTCCCAGACATAGGACTTCTGGCTAAAGAGCGTGTGCAATAGATTGTGACCTTCCACGTGGGAGGCACCGTGTCACCCCCCCCCCCCCCCCGCAAGGTGTGAGGACACCTGCTTCCCACAGCCTCACGCAGAGCTGTGTGGTCTCGGTTGGGATTTTTGCCAATCTGATTGAGAAATGGTGCTTTAGTGTAGTTTTCCTTTTCACTAATTTAAATTAATCATCTCTTCACATTTCAAGAACATTTGTATTTTTTCCATCAACTGTATGTCATGTGCTTTGCCTGTTTTTTTGGAAGGGGCAGGTTCCTCTTGGTTCTTAGTCTTTTTCCTTCTGGTTTTATTGGCACTCTGTCTGGTGGTGGGGAGGTGAGATGGTTGTCTGTGGTGTGACTGCAGTTTTTCCAAGCATGGTATTATCTTTCTAATTTAAGGTGTGGTTTCCGCACCCCACCCCCACGTAGAAGCTTTGGATTTCTTATGTAGGAAATTTATCAACATTTCCTTTTATGGCTTTTGGGTTTTGTATCAGAGTTAGAAAGGTCTTTTCTTACTCCAGGGTTAGGGAGGAATTCACCCAGAGGAGGTAAAAAGAGGCAGGTGTGGGGCCCCCTCAGAGCAATGCCTGCCAACATCACAGTTTTGTTTGGGGCTTAGCCCTGTTCCCACGGGGAGAAGGGTTTGCTGCCAGGGGCTGATGCCCACTGCCAAAGGCCTGGGTCCAGGCACCCTGCTCATCTGCTGGTCCTCTGCCGTGGCTGGGAAGAGGTTGGATAAGCGGAGATGAAATGTTTGGCAAGCACAGGTTCCCAACAGGTGAGGTCTGGCCAGGTGCAGCCAGGTTAGCCTAATGAAAGGAAATAGAATTAGGACTTTGAAGTGAAACTCGAGACTTGCATAAACTTGAACCTTTCCTGGGATTTGAAAAGAAGTAATTAATTTAGAAACGTTCTCCCTTAATATTAAACTCTGCCACACCGGCTTCAGGCAGGAAGTATACTAAAATAGGTTCCAAATACTGTGAATTCAGTCAGCAAATACTAGGTACTATGTTCTCTACCATATGCTGTGCAGTATTAGAGGTTGGAAGAGAGACCGAGGCTCAAAATGTTTGGGTTTGGGAAGTTTGTGGGTCCTCTCCCGGCTCCCCAACCAGCTGTGTGACCTCAGATTGCATCCCACTTCTTTCTCTGAGCCTCAGTGTCTTTCTCTGTAAAGGGGGATAATACTAGTAATTAGACCTAAAATTGAGTAAGCACTAAGTATACATCCAGCACTATATTTGATGTTTCACATATTGAAAATCACTCACTGTCTTGGGCAGCTATGAAAATTAAATGCAATGAAAAGTGCCTGGCACATTATAGGTCCTCAGTAAAGGTTCTCTGGTAGAATGGGTAGGCTCAGAATTTAATTGTGGTATTATCTTTGCCATTCATCCATTCATTCCACTAATACTTCTTTTTATAAAAAAAATTCATTTGAGACAGAGCAGGGAAGAGGGGCAGAGGAAGGGAGAGAGAGAATCTTTTTTAAAATCTTTTTTTAATGTTTATTTATTTTTGAGAGAGAGAGAGACAAAGGGGAGCAGGGGAGGGGTAGAGAGAGAGAGGGAGACACAACCAAAGCAGGCTTCAGGCTCTGAGCTGTCAGCACAGAGCCAGATGTGGGGCTCGAACTTACGAACTGTGAGATCATGACCTGAGCTGAAATGAAGAGTCGAATGCTCAACCTACTGAGCCACCCAGGCGCCTCTCCACAAACAGTTCTTGAGTCCCTACCTGTGTGGGACCTGGAGCCACAGTGGTGAGGCAGTCTGTGCTCTACAAAGCTTGTAGACTAGCAAGGCAGACACACTGGGGGGCAAGCAGTGACCACAGCCTGTGATGAGGTCTTTGCGAGGGACTGGTCCAGGTGCTGTGGGAGCACAGGGGAGGAGCAAACAGCCCTGTCCCAGAGGCTGGGCCGGCCAGACGCAGCCCCATGGACAGGATGGGGATCCAGGTGCATGGCGCTTCCAGAAGAGTGACAACTATTGAAGTAACAGTGAACACATAGGTGGCATGTATCATGTGCCAGGAGTGGTTAACCCTTACAGTAAGTACTTGATGCTATTATTACCCCTATTTTTCAGATAAGGAAACTAAGGCACCAAAAGGTTGTTTGACCTCACATTGGGCTCTGTGCTAACAGCTCAGAGCTTGGAAGCCTGCTTCAGATTCTGTCTCTCTCCACACCTCCAGGCTGGGCTTTGAGACCCTGGGCACGAGTCACTAGGGGTCTAGAAAGGGGCCTGCAGGGGTGGAAGGCACCCGTCTGGTGACCCAGCTGGAAAGTCTTGTTGGCTCCGGCATAGACCAGTTCTTGTCCAAGTACCTTCAGAAGCCACCATATGCATGGACGGAAGTCCAGTCTCCACTCATTGGCTGCAGGGCCTGGTGCATGTTATTCAGACCCTCCAAAGTTCAGTTTCCTTCTTTATAAACTCGAATATAAAACTCCTTCATGGCACTCCCAGGAGGAAAACCGATGCATGATGCCTGGCTAAAGTACTTGGCCAGTAAGTGCTAGTACTGTCATGATAGTATTCTTTTTTAATGTGTCTTGTTTTGAACATAGTACATTTACTTTTCAAACTGTCCTTGTGGTATAAGTTATGATTCTCATGTTTCAGGGAAAGGACACCCAGGCCTTTAGTGGAAAAGCTGCTCAGGGTTCTAACCAGAGTTAAGGGCAAAGCTGGGACTCGAACCCAGGTCTGCCTTGCCCTCAAAGCTGGGTGTCTTTCCATTCTCTGGGACCAGAAATGGGCCAGCACAGAGCTCCACTGGAGAGAAGCATCTGACACAGTAGAGACAGGCGTGACCTGAGTTGGGGGGCACTGAGATGGAGTCCAAGAACAGGGGTTTTTTCTGGCCCTGGCCAAATGGACGGTGTGTGTTCTCCCTCAGACCCCAAGTTTTATTCCCCAAGACTTTTCACATGCCGCTTCCTCCCCAGGAACACCCCCTCCCTCCATGTCCTCCTCTCAACATCTGACCTGTCCTTGTAAAGGCAAAGGGGACAGGCGACAAGCCAGGGTGAATGGTGTGGCCCCCACTTGTTTTAAGTTCAGGGTATGTGTGTCCTTGGGCGTGAAAGAGAACATTGAAAGCAGACTGGAAGTAAATATAAGATGAAAACAATAGTTCACTGTGTTGAGAGGGGCTTAGATTTCCAGAGATTTCTATTTTCTCTATTTTCCAAAGTCAAAAATGGACATGGATTACTTCTGCGAACAGAAAACAGAGTTATTTAAAAAACCCTGACTGTCTCTTCAAGACGCAGATAAAATACCACCTCCTGTTTGGAGCTGTGATGTGAAGTCGCCTAGTGTGTTTGCCTGGGGCGGAGGCGGGGGGGTGTCTCCATCCACGCATTTGTCTTTGTCCCTGGAAGTCTTTCCCAGCAGCGGCGCGGCCTCCCTGGCCTGCTTCCCGCAGTAGCCACGGCAGCAGTTCCCGCCAAGGGCGGTCTTTGCCATGCAGCCCTGGAAATGAGATTTGGGAGCTCTTCACCTATGTTGAGTTCATTCCACTAATTCCGCCGGCAGCCTTTCAAGGCAGGTGTGATTATTATCCTCAGTTTAAGAATCTGTCTTGTAGCTTAAAAAAACTTATTAGATTGTCAGAAGAGCCCCTTTCTGGCTCCCTGAACCACACCCGACCCATGCTGTGGCCATCTTGCTCCTGGGAGAGTGGCGTGAGCTTACAGGTCCCCATGTCTTGGTCTATTCCTCACCTTCTCTACCTCCTTTTCCCCTGGCTTGGGCCCCGCTTCCTTGGCATCTGGTTCCCATCTCTGGCACACTCGAGACGTAGCTCACTCATCACTGCTTCCTCCAGTAAGCCCTCCGTGATGGGCTCTGCTTTTTCACGCAGTCTGTGTCGGAGGACTCCTCCTTGCCTACCCGTGTTGGCGTACCCGCATTTACCACTTCTCACTGAACTTGGCCTTTCTCTCCACTGCTTGTCTCTCTCTTTCTCCAACCAGACTGAAGGACAGGAGTTTAATTTCTTTATCCTTGGTGTGTTTAGCAGGCATAAATTAGCTATTCAGTGAATATTTTTTTGAATTAATTAACATGCTTTCACTGGCCCTATAAAATGACCATTTACAAATGAAGAAACATGAAGCTCCAAGGTTAAAGGGTTTGCTCAGTCATGGCTGGTAAGTTTTGGCATTGATTCTAGAACACAGGTCTTTTGATATCTGGTCCAGCTTGGCTGAAATGCTAAAATTTAAAGAAGCGGGGGAGGGGGGAAGAGATTCTGCCAGTGCTAGTGGGAATGGAAATGTTAATCATGTTCCAGCAGAATCCAGGAGGTGTATTTAGGTCATTTATGTACTTTTCCTTGTTTGAGAAGAAACTCAATTAATCATGTTTTTCTTAACATAGTCTTTTATTTATTTTTAATTATTTGCTTAGTATCATTTCTAAGAGGTCAAATGACTGGACATTTTAGATGCCTCTCACTATTACTGCCAATTTGCTTGCCAAAACTTTGTACCAGTTAACACTACCTTCAGAAAAATATGTGACTGTCAGTTTTACCATTTACACACCAGCGTTAGGGATTATCATTATTTAAAATTTTTGTTACTCTCAGTAACTTTTGTTACTTTGTGCCTCATTCTTATTTTCTCTTTGTTTCTTTGTGAACAACTGAGGTGGAGTATTTTGTGTGTGTGTCTGTATTCTTGTGAGACCCATGTGTTTATGCTCCTTATTGTACTATTTATCTTTTTTAAGATTGTTGAAGACATTTGTGGAAGGCAGACTCAACTGTTAAGTGCCAGATGGAAGGCACTAGAGAGAGGAAACACAAAGATGACTAAGATATCGTCCCTGCCTTCTTAAGTAGGAGCTTCTCAAGTAGGATACTGACGTTGGAGAGATGGGTGTACAGAAATAACCATCCTGATGGCTAAACTGTCCAACCGGGAGACAAGTAACGGGTTGAAGAAGGATAGTTAGAGTCAATGATGCCTGACTTGAATGGTATCATGGGGGGCTTCAAAGAAGTGGTGTCACTTATTCTAGGCTGGAAAGGATAAGAAGTTATAGAAGGAGCTCTAGGCTGACAAAGCACTGTGAGCAGTCATCAAGCCAATGATGGACTGGGATCCTTTGTCCCTGAGAACATGTCGTGTGAGTGTTTGTATCGGTTAGGATGGTTTTGATGGTAGAGAAGAAAATATCCAATGAAAAGAGGTTTTGTTAACTAAGAAAATTTTATCATCTGACAAAACAAAGAGACAGCCACTTGAGCGGCTGGCTGATCGGGCACAACATGACATTCACAACCCCCAGTCTTTGCTCCTTTCCGCTCTGCTACCTCAGCGTGGACTTTATCCCCAGTTGAGAGCTTGCTGCCTCACTCTCTTGCCCACTCAGCCATGTTCAAAACCAGACAGGTCACCTCTTTGCTTGTTTGCTTGCTTGCTTTTGCATAAAACAATAGAATCTTGTTTATTCACAGTTTTGGAGGCTGAAAATTCAAAATTAAGGCCTGCCATCTCTTTTTATTAGGGAAAAAATATCTTCCCCCAAGCCCCCAGAGAGTGTCTCCGTAAGTCCTAAAGGCCAGCACCATGTCATCTGCCACATCTGCCCCCATGAGTGGCTTGCTGGTAGATACAATTTCTGTGGTAATTTAAGTCAATCAACATTTACCTCTCCAGGGTTTGAGAGGGAATCACACGGTCCTCTCTAAATTGCAGTTCTGTTTAATAAGGAAGAAACTGAATACATACACTTGTTGAATAAGTAGCAGCAATGTGTGTCACGGTGTTTATGAATACGCATTTTAATCAGAATTATGCCAATCTTGATACATTTTCAACAAGAAAATATTTTCTGAACTTAATTTTATTAAGCTAATTTATTTATTTATTTATTTTTTATATTTCTTTTGAGAGAGTGGGAGAGTGTGAGTGGGGAAGGGTCAAAAAGAGAGGGAGATAGAGAACCCGAAGCAGTTCCACACTGTCAGTGCAGAGCCCAATGCGGGGCTCAAACCCACAACCTGTGAGATCATAACCTGAGCTGATATCAAGAGTCAGACGCTTAACTGACTGAGCCAACCAGGTGCCCCTAAGATAATTTATTAAAAAAACTTTTCTCCCTATACTGTATTTCATTTTCTTCTACTTTCATTTTTGTTTTACTTAAAATAATTTTTATGGATATACAGTTTCTCTCCCATATAAATTTTACACCACAGATTTCTTTCTTTGACCACTTTACATGATCTTAGTAAATTTTGTTGATTATATTTGTAGGTTTTGATGTTATTAATTTTCTCTTGAGATTGTTATTCATACCAGTCTTCTTGGGTCAAATTATGTGGGTCAAGAAATTTTATGTTAACTATTTCTATTAATAAGCTTTATTAGGAATTGGACAAGGCTAATTAAAGGTATTTCTCAGTTTTTCCACGCATAATAGAATTATGAGTAGTTCTTCTTAGATTCTTAGTAGTTTTTCAAAGATTCATCTATTATTCAGATTGCTGTATTGTAGAAATCAGCAAGCCAGAACCTCACGGTCCACATCTGGCCTGATGTCTGTTTTCACAGGGCTAGAAGTTAGGAATGGTTTTTACAGATGAATATTTATAATCTGTTCAATGATAGAGATGTGAACTTTGAATTCTGGTTAAGAAAAATGTTGCCTCTTCCCTCCAGTTTCATTATTCTTATTAGTAGACCTATATTACAAAAACTGTACTCAATTACTATTATTACATTTTGAATTTCATCAATAAAAGGTTTTGTGGAAATATTTTTCTCTTGTTATATAAATACTATATAATATTTTTGATTTTGCCTCTTGGCTCCCAAACTCTAAAATATTTGGTATCTGGCCCTTTACGGAAGAAAAATTGCCAATCTCTGCTCTCTTCTACTGCTATCCTAATTCTCCTGAACCCTTTCACTCCCCCTCCCTTACCTGAC
Source organism: Helogale parvula (assembly GCA_004023845.1). Classification (NCBI taxonomy): domain Eukaryota; kingdom Metazoa; phylum Chordata; class Mammalia; order Carnivora; family Herpestidae; genus Helogale; species Helogale parvula. Next base: position 117,136 of record PJEM01004309.1, on the reverse strand, counting down.
CCTGTCCGTTCCTTGGCGTTACCAGGAGCAAATTGTCAGTGAGGTCAGTACGTTCTTGGGGTTATAATCTGGAGTCAGATGTTTAGCTATAGTTGGGAAAATAGCAAGTTGGGTGAATGCAGTCATACTGCTCAGTGATAAAGACAGCTCTTCCACTCTTAACGGGTTACGTCAAATAAAAATACAAAGTGATGTAAGAGTTTTCTGTATGAGTCAGTTTCCCCTTTTTTTCTCATTCAAGAAGAAGTCTAACATGTTGGAAAAGCGACAGTACAGTTGCTTTCAGAGCATCAAAATTTGAGGAACTTTGGGAGTGCTGAGAAGCCTTTTACTTTTCCTACTAAAGGTAGCGTTTTTTTCTTTCCTTTAACAGATGAGGAAAAAGAAAACAATAGAGCATCCAAGCCCCACTCCACTCCTGCTACTCTGCAGTGGTAAGTTCATTTCCAGCAAGTTCTCTCTTGATGGGGCTCATGGAACTGTAGCTTCCTGCAGGTAGAAGAGGGTGTCACTGGAAAGTTTGACATCAACATGAGAACTTGACATTCAGCTGCCTAACATGCAGTCAATTTAATTTGCAGCTCTGTGTAAAATACTCAACTTAGATCCAGCCCGGAGATTTGGATTTTCATATTTATTTTATTGGGGAGAAGATTTTGTTTTCCATCGTCAAGACCCTGCCAGGGACCGGATGCCACATGGGTGTTGTTAACTGATTTAATGGAATCCATTGTTACAATTAACAAGGATGCAGCAAATTACAGACGTGTAGGTCTGCTCACCCCTACCGATGATCTCTTACTGAATTAATCCTCAGTTGCAACTATACTACAGTTTTAACATTAGTATCATTAACAAGCATTATCTCTTTTAGTGGCTTTACTTTTAATATTTGGAATTCCTGGACTTGGTGAAATATTTAATGGATGTTGTTTAAGTGGTTGCTTTCATGTTTGAGGTTTACAGGTAAATTCTCCTCTAAGAGCTTTACTTAGAAGTTATGTTGTAAGGAGAAACCTAACAAGGGACCATGGGAAGGGGAAAGGGGGGGGAGAAAGTTAGGGAGAGGGAGGGAGGCAAATCATGAGAGACTCTTGAATACTGAAAACAAACTGAGGGCTGAAGAGAGAGGGGGGAAGGGGGAGGGGGTGATGGTCATAGAGAGGGGCACTTGTGGGGAAGAGCACTGGGTGTTCTATGGAAACCAACTTGGCAATAAACTATTAATCAAATAAAAAAAAAGTTATGTTGTAGCTTTGAGCACCAGAACTGTCTACACCTGGGATTCATTCGTCCATAACTCCATGTCATTTAGGACTATGATTCCCTGGCAGTGCAGCCCAGCAAACCTGAGGGGATTGAGGAAGGAAGTGGGAAGAATAGCACTAAGAGCTATTACATACCAGCCTCCATACCACTTCCTATAAGTGCCCTGAATTCTCATAATTCTCTGAAGTTGATATCATTATGCCCATTTCACAGATGAGGAAAATAAAGCTTAGACAGTTAAGACATTTGCCTGAATATACACACACAGCTGTGAAGTGGCACAGGCTGGGTCTCTTTAACTGCAAAGCCCCTGCTTTGGAAGAGAGGAAGAGAAGACCCAGGATGGATGGAGAGGAGAGAACAAATGAGAAAGGGGAGCAGATGGGCTTTAAGGAGCAAATCACATTAGATTCTCCTGACTAATCCACACACAGGTGAGAGGAAGGTGCATCGGGAGAAAGCACTCAGGAGCGTAACTCAATCTTGTCTAACCAGAGTCTCCACAGTCAGCTTGCTTGGCCCCAAGGACAGCAAAGGCTGTTTTCAAGAGCTTGGTTTCCAGACTTTGGCTTGTTTCCATCATTTTGTCCCTATAGTCTTTCTCGTTGCATTTGCTGCTTTTTGTTTTCTTTCAAATTCTACTCTATTTCCCTGGTCAAACCTGTGCCTGCATCCTTCCCCCCAAATCATGGCCACACAAATTCCCATAATGTCAGGACTTCTAGTGAGGCATCAATAGAAAGGACATTGGACATGGGAATTTCTAGAAATGCAGGGAATTGGCAGACACACTGACTTTAAAAACCTGAGCACATTGCACATTTCAGAATAAAATATTTGACAGTAGAAGAAAACCGCCTTGTTCATTCCTATTTTTCTGTGATTCTCTGATATCTGCCTGGCAACAGTGAGGCTGTAGACAGTGCAGTGTCTTCAGTCAGACTGCCAGAAATTAATGCCCAGCTGTGTAGCTTTGGGTGAGGTCTTTAACCTCTCTGTGCCTCAGTCTCCTCACCTGTAAAATGGGGATAGCAGTGGTATCTAGCTCCTTGGTGTAGTTGTCAGGAGGAAACTGAGTTAGTACAAAGAGAGTGCTTGAAGCATCTGACATGGAGCCAGTCACTCAGCATACCCCGCCTTCTGAGTCCCCAGGGCATCCTAGAGCAGGGTTTCTCTCCTTTCTGTTGTATGCAGTCAGTTCACCCCTCCTGTACCTAACTCTGTACAGAATATCTTTTTCTACATAAAGAGTGTCATAGATCATTCCAGAAGAATTTTCATCTTCCAATTCACAAAGGTAGGCAGAGGATTTTTTAAAAAGATAAATTTGCTTTCAAGGCCAAATCGGATTCAAGAATTTATACATTTTTGGTTTTATTATTATTAAAAGACATCAAGTTGTTCAAAGAACATCAAATTGTCCTCCAATTAGCTTTATATGTATAAGATAGGATTTCAGTCCCTGACTAATTCACAAAGTGTTGACTGAGCACCTACTCTGGCTGGACCCTGTTCTAGGCTCTGAGAACGCAGCGGTGAGTAAGCTACACTGGGAATGATGAGGGGGGACGTTTTATGATATAAAAGTATCATATTAATGACAAATAAGGAATGCATTAGATACTTACAAGTGCTGTGCCGAGAGTTAGAACTGGCTGACAGGGTAGTGTCTCAGAGGGTATTTTAGGTGGAGTGGTGTGGGAAAGCTTCCTGGAGGAGGTGACATTTAAGTGCAGATTCGTGTGACAGGAAGTCTGCAACATAATACTGTGAAAATCAGGGCCAGGGAACGTTCTAGGCAGAGGGAACAGTTTCTTTTTTTAAAACTTTTTTTTTTAATGTTTTATTTATTTTGATACAAAGAGAGACAGAGCATGAGAGGGGGAGGGGCAGAGAGACAAGGAAACACAGAACCGGAAGCAGGCTCCAGGCTCTGAGCTAGCTGTCAACACAGAGCCCGACGCAGGGCTCGAACCCACAAATGTGAGATCTGACCTGAGCTGAAGTCGGACGCTTAACCGACTGAGCCACCCAGGCACCCTTTCTTAAAAGGCTGTAGGTCAGGCTTTCCCAGAGGCAGACTGAGCAGACATGGGTGTGCCGGTGGTTTATTCAGGCATGCGTCCGGTATCGGCACATGGGTGTGTGAGGGACACTGGGAGAGGCAGAGGGGCATCTGGCTAACCAGAGGCTGCAGCAGAGTCCTCAGCAGTCCTGTGGTGGGGAGGGGAGTGGTCTGAGGCCGGGCTGGCCCTTCGGAGGGACCCGAGTCCGGGCAGTGGGGCCAGGCCTTCATCCCCAACTTTGCCCATCATTGGATGTCGGCTGCCCCCCTGGGAGGGGATGAAGCTTTGGCAAGGCAGTTCCTGCACATTCTGCTGAGGACAACTCCTCAGGATGGATTCAGCCTCAGCAACCAGCCTCCCAGCAGTGGAGAAGGATGACTGGGGCCCCTCTGTGTGACTTGGGCACACACTCTAGCATCGGCCGCTCCCTGCAGGATGGGGAGACAGGCTGAGCTTGTGGAGGAACCCCAGAAGGCGGCCAGGGTGGGGCACAGCGAGTGAGAGGAGAACCGATACAGATGAGGGGGGAGAGGAGAGGGGGCAGAGAAGAGGGTCTGCAAACAGCAGGGAAGAAGGAGGGCATTTCTGTCAAGTAAGAACAGAGTCATGCTTAAAACTGTGATGGAGGACATGTGCCCTCCTATATAAAGTTCCACACAAGTAAAGTTTTTAGAATGTAGTTTCACTGTAAATACTTTGTCTCTCAAAAGGAACTAGATGCACCCCCCCCCCACCATTTTGCAAGGGAAGTGACATGAGTTATATCATGTCCCCCTTTTGGTCAGGTCACCAGTGATTCAGATGTTTATGCACTTTTCCATCTCTTTCTTTTGTTTGACTTTCTTTTTGTCTCTTGTTAGCCTTTTAGATAAAGGCAAGATACAATTACATTCAGTAAGTCCTTATTTTGTTTTTATTTTATTTTATTTACACAAGTGATAAGTTTCCTCACTTGAAAACTGAAACATCCTAGATAAGGCTATTGTCTGTTCTTTGTTGTAGTTTGGGGTACCTCCTCCAGGGCGACCCTGTGACCAGTGGGAAGTGTGCGCGTGCGTGTGTGTTTACAGTGTCTTGCCTATGCATTTACACGCGTATGTGCCAACAGAAGTTTATGACTTGCGGATTTTTTAATTTCGGATTTTCTCCTTTCCAAGAGGAATGCAGATGAATTGCACTAAGGATGCTGTGACAACCTGCCGCACCGTATTGACCCGCAACTTGCCCTTTCTTCTGGAATGTCCAGAAGCCACACCCACGTTAGTCCATAAAGAACAGCCTCGTTTTAACTGCTGTGCACGAGTCCACGAAACACAGCGGCAGATCCGTTTCACCACGTGCCTCCAAGTGGGCGTTTACGCCGTGTCCAGATCTCTGCTTCACCCTACGGACAGGGCCGCAAAAAGCACCTTGCTACCTGCTCCCCTTGCACACCTGTGGGGATGTTCTCTGCGTTGACATCAAGAAGGAGAGCTGGGTGCTCGGGAAGTATTAGTGGGGCTGGTATTTGCCCACTCAAATGACTTTGCCATTTTGTATCTTCACCCACAGTATAAAATACTTAAAAAAACAAAAGGGACCGTAGCCCCACAGCACGGCTCCTCAGCCTCTGAGACATGGGCATCCTCCATGCTGTCTGCTCTCCGCACCGGCAGCGCAGCCCCTCAGGACCGAGGTGTGCAGGCCCAGGAGAGGACGCTGATCCCCGACCCTGCCGAGCTCTCCTGGGACCCTTGGCTCATTTTGGGAATTGGGCTAGGGGCTATTTGCACCTCCCTCCTCACCATTAACCCTCTCCCCATCGCCCCAAAGACCACCTCCCCCCCTCGAAGAACAATACAGTGGCCGAGCAGCCTAAAATAATTGGGGCCACGTGATCGGGGGGGGGGGGGCAGCTCCCAGCAGAAAACAGGCAAATATTGTCAAATGCCTTCTGCCAAACACTTTCCAGCATCCTCGGTCCCAAGAGTTAGTAAAGCCCAAGCCGCTGGGGACAGAGAGCGCTGCTGGAATCCCGGCCACACAATAACCCCTATTCATGCTGAGGATTTTGGAATGAAAAGCGGCCTGTTCAGCCATCCTGGCCTGCTTGCTGCCGGCACATGTCCCCCTGCATAGCCCTACCCTCTCACACACCTCCCTCGTCACCTGTGTCCCTCTGGCTCCCTGTATGCCAGGCCAGTGGAGGTGGAGGCATCTCCTCTTTCAGCAGTTTACCGGATGCAGGGGGAGGAGGGAAGCCCTTCCCCAAAAGAGGAAGGTAAAAGACCAAATCGTCACTTTCTTGGGAGTGGCGGTTTTTTTTTTTTTCTTTCTTTCTTTCAAAAACATTAAAAGGAGGTCTTGGGCGATGGATGAGCTTTCAATCCCTCAAATTAAATGAAACAAAAGAAATTTCGTGTTTCTCTTTAAAATGTTCTTGGAGGCCTGAGATAGAAAGCTAGGCTTGGTACTGTTCCAAAAGACGTGTGTGGAGGTTTCAGACCAGGTCCCAGCTCCTGGACCAGAGTCATGGAGTAACCAGTATCCGGCGTTTGGTGCCTATCTCTGATCTGATCCTTTATTCAACTGTGACAGAACATCATTTGCTTCCATTATATGCATTAGGCCACCTTGTTCCAGAAAGGGAGGCTGAACATTTTTAGCACTGAAAACAGCCAGAGATGCTCCGTAATGCCAGTAGGTATGATCAGTGCCCTGCTAGAAACCCTCCACTGCAGAGGCAGAAAGGTAACCAAGCAGGACAGCATGATGGGCGTGTCCCCGAGAAGGAGGCACTAGGTGTGGAGCTACGATCCTGTTTCTTTTTTTAAAGTATTTTGTGCTGTGGTTGAGGGAGAATTCTAAGGTCTAATGGTAAAGCCATTGGAGTGGGCAGTTTTGTATTCCCACTAACATTTTTCTATGAACACCCAGAACTTCTTGACACCCATACAGACAACACCCCCACAGGTGTGCAAGGGGCATATGAAGATGTTCTTTGTAGCCTTGTTTGAACCAGGAAGCAGAGCTGAGAAGTGATGGGGAAGGGAGGGAAAGAGAATGTCGAGGGGGATGGTTTATGATAAAGGATGGTACCCAAATCACCTCAGCTGTCACTGGTGGCCACCAGAAGTCTGGGCTGCCGACGCCTGGCCCCGCCCTGACAGAAGCATTGCTAACAGTTCAACTCGTGACACTGTGCTATTATATAGTGCCTAATTTTGTCAGAAAAAAAAAAAAGGAAAGGTGTGACTTTCACAGAAAACTGAGCATAGGGATTCGGAACCTGGCTAATTCCAGATTTTTCTGGAATACCAGCCCAGTAGCTTGTGGGCCAACCGCGGGATACGTGTGAGATGAGTCCGGGTTCTGGTCCCATTCCACCATCACAATGGCAACACTAAATCGCCGATTCAGTCCATCTCCGCATCCGCCAAACCTACAGGTTCAGCAGAGGCCGGTTCAGCAAATACGGCTTGTGCCAGATGACTCCGCCCACCAAGCCCTTCGGCTCCTCGTGAAAACCTGGCGAGTCGGTAGGATCGTTACCCCTGTTTAAAGAGGAAGAAACCAAGGCAGACAACTGAACACAGCAGAGGGTCATAGTCTCACTGCACCCGCGGGGGGATTGCCTGATTCCCAAGAAGGCCCTCAAAGGGGAGGGAGAACCAGGGAGGCCCTGGGAGAACGCTGATCCACCTGAACGTGTGTTCCTGGTCGGTGTATCTACCCAGCGGCAAATCGTGGGCTTAAGTGCTGTGTAAATAAAAGTGGATCAGTTTTGGCTTTTTATAGATTCGGCGTCAGACCTAGCCAGCAAATGCCCACCATCTTGTACCTGTTTCTTGTCTGGCGATGTTCTCCCCTTGTTTCCATCTTCTTCTGATCCATCGTCAGCTTCCTAAAGACAGCGGCAGGGAGTGCATATTGTTGCTCTCTGCTGTATTCTGTAGTGCTTGGCACACAGTAGGTGCGCAGTAAATGTGTGCTGGCTCACTGACCAAATGAATGTCAGTCCATAGCACACAGGGAGAGCTTTAGGAGCCTGGTGCCTGGCTTTTCAAGGTTTGGAGTGGCTTTGGGCAAGTCCCTTTGCCTGGCCCTCCCTTTCTTCCTCCATGTCATGGAGGTGACATCACCCATCTTGCATGAGCAGTGATAGCAAATGTGAATAGCTCTGGCACAGAACATATAAATCAAATATGTTCCTAGTACTCAGGGGTTTTCTTTAATCACCCAGGTCTTAAGGTTAAAAAAAGAGCTTTTCTGATCTGTGCAAAAGTCTGATCTGTGCCAGAGTCTGGTCTGTGCAAAAGTCTGATCTGTGCAAAAGTCTGCTTTCCTTCCTTCCCACCTCCTCCTCTCTTCCTTCTGCAGTGTTGACTGACTGTGTTCAGAGCACAGTACTAGGACCTGTGCTAACATAAATAGGGATGCAGTTTGGTCCCTGCCTTCAAAGGACTCTCAGCCTAAGAGGTAAAGTGTTACTGGGATATTCCGCAGTAACCTAGAATACTACTTACAGGAGTCCCTTATCCAGTGTCCTCTGCCAGCTAGAGGGCTGTGGGGTGTGTGTGGATTCTTGTTTAGTCCCCCCAGAAGCCTTGGGAGATGGGACTTACGTATCCTTTGCATCATGTTACTGATGAAGGAGGCAAGAATCTGAGGATCAAGCGGCACACCCAAGCCTGCAGTGCGGGCAGGGTCTAACCTCAGCGAACCCTGTCTCTGAACCCAGTGCTGCTTCTCAGTGAGGGCGGTTGGAGCTGCAGACAGGTGTGAAGAGCTGTGGAAACCCCTAGCAAGTGGTGAGAGCTATGGGGGGTAGAGGCTGCGCTTCCTGTCAAAACTTCCTCCCCCGCAGACGCAACTCTGTGCCTGGCAGGTGCCCATCACAGCACTCTGCATGCCCACAAGTGAATGAATCCATGAATCTGGCAAGGACGAAGAACCTACTAAGAAGCCATTAGCAGATGGGGCTGAGTGGGAATTAAACGTAGTGTCAGGGGAAAGAAATCTGAGCTGAGCCTTGGAGGGCAAGGCACAGCAGAGAGGGAGCATATAGGGTGTGGGGCATGTGCAAGATCAACGGTCTGTTTGGCTGGAGGAAAGTGCATGTGTAGAGGAATGGGTGGAGAGAAACCTGGAGAAGTAGTCAGGGGCATATGGTGGGGGCCTTTTATGCCAAGGGAGAGAGTTTGAACTTCTCCACAGAGGCAGAGAGCAGCTACTGATGGGTTTAGATTACTGTTTGGCCTCTGATTGCTTAGCGAGTTTGTTTGCACATATTTTTCAGTCTCTTGGACAGCCTCAGTAATAAGTTACTATGTTCTGCAATGTTTTTAAAAATCCTGCTGTCCGATCTGGTAAAATAGAAGAGAAAGTTTCTGTTGTAGACGTGTCCACAAAGACCCGGGGAGTGGAGATTCTGAACTGAAAGCTCATACGTACAGAGAAGAGAGCAGGTTTCAAAGGAGAGCAGCAGGAACAATTCTCCTGGGTGCTAAAACATCTGCTCTTCATTGTCAAGTTCCTATACGGAGCTACCTCCCCTGCCCTGGCTTGCCGCGGGCCAAAGCCGCGGGAGGAGATCTTTTTCAAAATGTATACCGCAGATAATGACTCCTGTTGGCTAGTAGACTGAGTTCATTATCTCCCCATAATAGGATAGGTTCGATTCAAATATGATCAAGTTATTAAATAGAAGATCAGAAAAATGGAAGAAGTGGGGAATTTTTTGGTGATCATTAAAAATATCCAGGTATAATGGAGTATTGTTCAGCATGTCAGACTAATGATGTCCTCTACAAGTGAGGAGGAGAAGGGGAAATTTCATCAGATATGAAGAGAAATAATTAACTGCCTTTCTTTCTGCCATGCCTTGGTCAGCCAAGCAGACATGCCAATTAGCAGCTTCGGTACACACGCGGACCCTCTGGATTTTGTAACGAGATTTGGGGAAAGGTATCATGATGCTATTTCTGCGGAAACTCATCAAGCATCAAAGTTGCCCTTAATGCCAGTTACATCTATTCATTTGTAGAGCTTATTAAAATGCTTCATAGTCATAAGCCACCTAGATACCTTGAGGCGAAGAAGCTCCAGGAAGAGGAACAAAATGTGGGTAGAACTGTAGTTATTTAGAAGGCTCTGGCCTTTGGCAGGTAACTGCTTAATTAACTCAGCCTGTGTGAACTGTGACTTACACTCATTTGGATTCAGATAGTTTGTTGCTGCTCTGGGCTCATTTAATGGGACGTATTTTAACCCTGGTCTTCTATTTTAATGCTGATCCCTTGGCCGTTCTTAGTGAGCAAACAAGCCACAAGAATATCAAATATAAACTCGGGCACAGGGGGGCTTAAGCAACGTAGCAAATGGGAAGGGGAGCCAGGGTGTACCGGGGAGACTGTGCTCTGTAACACCAATTATTCCCCCCCCTCCGTAACTCCCTTGCAGTTCTTAAACACAAGGAACGGTGACTCCAGTCATCCAGTCAGTCCAGATAGGAACCTGAGAGCTTGCCCTGGTTGGTCCCATCCATCTCACATCTGGCGACATGAGAACCGCACGCACTGAGTGTTATCTTTGCACGGCCACTCCTCCAATTCACACCCCATCACTTCTTGCCTGAGGTCTTATAGTAGCTCCTAACTGGTCTCATTTGTTCATTCATTTGTTCAACAGATATGATTTAGTTGGCCACCATGTGCCGGGCCTCACTAGCCAGCCTTGTCTTCCTACTGTAGAGGTGCCAGAATGACCTTTCCATAGAGTGCATCTGATCATGCTGCAGTCATGCCTAAGAAAACTTAACTGGCCCCCTACAGGCGCTTGGGTGGCTCAGTCTGTTAAGTGTCCCACTCTTGGTTTCAGCTCAGGTCGTGGTCTCATGGTTCATGGGTTCAAGCCCATGTTGACTGTGAAGACTACTTGGGATTCTTTCTTCCGCTCTTTCTGCTCCCCCAACCTCAAAAAATAAATGAACATTTAAAAGAAAACTTAACTGGCCCCCCTGGGGCACTGGGTGGCCCAGTTGGAAGTGTCCCACTTTGGTTTCAGCTTAGGTCATGGTCTCATGGTCCATGGGTTCAAGTCCCTCATCAGGCTCTGTGCTGACAGTGAGGAGCCTTCTTTGGATTCTCTCTCTCCCTCTCTCTCTGTCTCTGTCTTTCTCTCAGAATAAAAAAATAAACTTAAAAACAAAAAAAGAAAAATGGCCCCTTATCATTTTAAAGGATCATATGCTTTTTGTAAGATGAATGGCTTGAAATGCATGCATATTGAATGTACCTATGGATTTTAAAGTTAATTTTAGGAAATGATTAGCAAGGATAAGCAAAAAGGGATATTTTCTGCCTTCCCACAGCTTGTCATGCACAAAGTTGCAGCCACCCAAGTTGTTCGTGTGTATGTGTGTGTGTATGCGTGTTAGACTGGAAAATGTTCCACCATAGTCTGCAGAGTTGAAATCAAAACTTTGAAAAGAAATTGCTTTTTCTTTAAGTTTATTTTTGGGGTGGGGAGGAGCAGAGAGAGGAAGACAAAAAATCCCAAGCATCAGCGTGGAGCCCAGTGTGGGGCTTGAACCCATAAACTGTGAGATTATGACCTGAGCTGAAATCAAGAGTCAGATACTTAACCGACTGAGCCACCCAGGTGCCCTGAAAGGAAATTATTTAATGGTACTCTCAGTCGTCTAAGATGAAACCAAAGAAACTTGGATGTTTTTTGTTTTCATTGTTTTATTTGTTTACGATCAGTTCGTTGTCGGCTAATAGAACATAGTGAGCTTTAAATTAGTATTAGTGACTGTTGTTACTGATGACATTATTATCATTTTTACAGCACCCCAGAAACACTCTGGTCTTCCTGGCTCTGAGTCTTTATTTTTTCAGTTCGCTGAGTACTTCTCCATCACCTCCTCAATAATGCTTCTGTAGTAATTCTTGAACTCCAAGGGTTGCCAAAAGGCTATGCCAGGCCATATTCTCTTGTGGGCATTGAAAGATTCTCCATAGCCCCTCCCCCTTTGTTTCTTTAGAGGTTCCTTCGCAAGCCCTTTCTCCACTCAGACCATTGTCTTCATCACCTGAAGCACATTGTCTCACCCTTGCTCTTCTCCTTGGCCTGGAATCCCCTGCACCTACCATAGCCGGACATTGCCGTGGGCTAGAGGAAAACTCTCCCATTCACTGGCTGCACGACCATGGACACATGAGCTCCACTCTCTGAATCATATAAACCATATGAGGAAGGCTTTATATCCATGCCTGGCACCTGGGAAGAGAGCGACTAATGCTGGCTGTCACAAAGTTCCGCTCCCAGGCCATACAGGAAACCCTAATTACCTCTTCTCATCGACACAGGAATCTCTGTTTTCTCACCTTTGACTGCTCTTCTAGTAGTTAATTTTTCATATTTTGATGGCATTATTCTTCCCAGATAGACTGCAAAGTGAACCAGGGCACAGCTCGTGCCTTACATCAACACAAGCGAATACAGGAGCCAGACAAGGAATAGAAATAGATTAGTTGTCAGGAAAGCAGGGAGAAATGAGGGCTCTGGCCAACTCGAGGGCACACGTACCTCTGGCCAATTGTTGTCATGCAGGAACATGGGCCCAGCATTGCCAGATCTCAGCCTTTTCGAAAGAAGCCAGATTCTTATGTGAAATGTCCTCAATTTTAAAAGTTGAGCCAACAATGTTCAGGCCAAGCAAAGCATGTCTGTGAGACCCCAGTTTGTGAAAGCTGCCGTATTCCGAGGGCCCATACAAATTTGTGCATAAGCTGGTTATTTGGACCTCTAAACTTACTTCTATAGAGAAACAGTGCTGGGAATGGCATTTAGGGGTCCAGGCTAAGCTAGAAGGCTTATTCGTATTCATACCAGACCTGAAGCTTAGGACAGTCCCAAGAAATCTAATCTCTATGTGACATCATTTTCCCACAGGAGGCCACATCTAGTGTTCTAATTTCTGATGTTAGAAACATGTATACTAGGATAGGGGCGCCTGGGTGGCTCAGTCGGTTAAGCATCCGGCTTCGGCTCAGGTCAAGATCTCACAGTTGGTGGGTTCGAGCCCCGCGTCGGGCTCTGTGTTGACAGCTCAGAGCCTGGAGCCTGCTTCAGATTCTCTGTCTCCCTCTCTCTCTGAACCTTCCCTGCTCACGCTGTCTCTCTCTCTCTCAAAAATAAATAAAAACATTTAAAAAAAAAAAGAAAGAAACATGTATACTAGGATATAAACCCTTTCAGAACAGGGCCTTTGTTTTTGCTCTGTGCTGTTTCCTTATTAACGTCTAAAGCACTGCCTGGAATGCAATAGATATTAGTTGAATTTTAAAGATTATATGTATCTTTATCTGCCCCATCGTTTAATCTGTTCCCTATATCCAAACAAGGACTATCTGGCTCTCAAGTGCTCCCCAGCACTTGGCAGGTGGTAGGAGATCAATAAGTATTTGTTGAATGAGTATATGACTGTGATAATCCATCCACCGAACACGTATTGAGCACCTGCTGTGTGCCAAGGAATATGCTGGGCTTCAGGGATGCAGGAGTGACTCAGACACCATGCCAGCCTCAAGGAATTAGGTCACCCAGAAAGGATTGCATAAACTGTTTCCCGGAACCCTTCTAAAAATGGTCAGGAGTTACTCAGTGCTCTCCTTCCCAGAAGAGGGGGGACTAGTTGAGGTGATGAGACCACTCAGTGCCAGGCATCTTCAATTACCTGGGCATGCCTAGGGTTGTCTTCATTGGTAGGGTTTGGATATGAAATGATTGAATTGATTTTCTTTCAACCACATGTTGGAATGAGCAGAGTGAGCACTGCCCTTTCAAGTGGCCACCTTGGGAGGCCATGTCCTCATTCCGCTTCATAGTCATGGCGGGACTGGACCACTTCTTTGGCAAGTGCTCCTGAGAAGTTAGAAGCCATTTCAGGATATTTATTTCACTGCTCTAGAATCCTGCCTTATTTTTGTCTCTCCCCCACTCCCCACCCCGCAACAAATGTTTGGGATGAAAGGGCTCTTCCAGTCACTTTATCCCTCAAACTTGGTTCCAAGTGACTTTGGGTTGTTTCCTAAAACCCAATTTGTGATCCAAAGAGAAATATCTTCTGTTTGTGAGTTAATTGAACAGTGTGTGCCCCAGGCTCTGAAAGCAGCAGACCCAAAGAGACGTCCCCAAATTGTCATGTGCCCCAGCATTTCTGTTGGAAGAAGCGTTAAACCTTCCAATGTGTCTAATGAAAAAGGAGGCAGGGTTCTTTTTGTTGACTACATTCTGGTGTTTGGGTGAAGAGGAGAAAATAGGATAAACTGTATCTGGTTTGTTTTTATATACCAAGATCTAGCACCAATTCGGGACGTATGGGCACCCAAACATGTTTTATGGAGAGGATAGGTGTATGACAACCAGATCCAACACCTACCAAAGTGGTCATCGTGTGCCAGGCACCATGTCTGCACATGTCACACATCCCATCTGACTGTCACAACAGCTTAGGAGGCCATCACAGCCAGCACCTCCCAAAGGAAACTGAGACCTCAGGTTAAATAACTTTCACCAACCCAGCAAGTGACAACACTGGGGTTTGAATCCCCATGGAAACTCCCTACCTTATACCCTTAGCCTAGAGTCATTAAGAAGGTGATGGGTACAGAATCATAATTCCAGCCTCTCAGAGGTGATCCTGTGGAAACCAGGGGGCTCGGCCCCCACTGTGGTCCTAAATCGTCCCTTGAGTCAGTGGATTACAGGCTGTCCCGCTGTCTGGTTTCTCCTTGGGCGTTTTTCCCCCCAGAACCTTCCCACCACACTGCTAGCAAAGACACCCCGACACTGTGACACCTATTAGAAATGGCTACACAGTGAGTGTGTGGTTCGAAGCTTGGCTGACTGGGGCACCTACAGGATCCTGTATATCATTTTGGGAGTTGTGGGGAACCTGATCCACCCAGAATGTGGCCAGCCCAATGGCAGCGTGGAAGAGAGGGACCGAGAATTTGAGCTGAAAGTGATCCAAGGTCACACCCACAGGGGCCAGAAGTCTGATCCTGCTGACCTACCAACTCCATGCATGACCATGTTGCTTTGTGCTCTTGGGCCTTGGTTTCCCCATCTGTAGGAAGAGTTCTCTCCAAGCCCTCCTCTGGAGGAGTGCCAGAAAGAACATGCCTTTCTTGCTTGAGGCTTGCTCATTGGAAATTCCTTCCACAGGCTGGAGGAGAACTATGAGATCGCGGAGGGGGTCTGCATCCCCCGCAGTGCCCTCTACATGCATTACCTGGACTTCTGCGAGAAGAATGACACCCAGCCTGTCAACGCGGCCAGCTTTGGAAAGGTGAGTGGCAGCTCCCCAGGCTTGTTCCTTTCCTTTCCCCCTCCCCAGTAATTTATGCACAGTTCTTAATCATTTTGAACATCTTAATTGCTTTTTTTTAAGTTACCAAAATAAATACTTTGGTACCTTTGCTATAACACTTTGCTGTAAAAAATCCAAAGGCTTATTGGCAAGGTAATGCCACACCGAATACGGAAACAGAGTAATACCAAAGTATGAAAAATTCCGAAGGATTCAGACAGGTCATAAAGTAAAAAGCGAACACCTAACTGGACTTTCTTCAGTACTTAATTTGCAGGAAGCGACTTCTTTCCTTCTGAGAGGCAAATGTTAGACTCCCAAGTGTGTTACATGCGTGTCAGTGAGTTTGGGGCAGGCAGCTGCTTGCTTCTGGGATGTGAAACCTTGGAGAGACTGGAAAAGGACCTTATATCATTAACTTAGAGATCTGAGAATCCCCTACCGGAACTGGTCCTATTTGCAATATTACCACAGGTTTGGCTGTTGCCTGTCTCTCTGTCTCATGATAAAAACATATTCCACACTTAGGACTGTGTCCACAAAAACTCATGATCACTCATCATTCACACTTAACAGACCAAGGAAAGCTGTTGGAGCACTCTTTTTTTTTTTAATGTTTATTTGTTTTTGAGAAAGACAGAAAGAGCATGCAAGAGCAAGAGTGCAGGGGAGGGGCAGGGAGAGAGGGATACATAGAGTCCAAAGGAGGCTCCAGGCTCTGAGCTGACGGCACAGAGCCCGAAGCGGGGCTTGAACTCACGAACCGAATCGTGAGCTCATGACCTCAGCTGAAGTCGGACACTTAACCGACTGAGCCACCCAGGTGTCTTAGAGCACTTTTTTTTTCTTAAAGACTGATCATTTGTCTATTTGATAGTTAAAAATATAGATTTTTACACCTGCGAAATACCCGATTTGATTTGAGACAATACATCCAAATCCTTTCTCCTCGTATTAGCTTCTTCGTGCCATGTATAGTTTTTTTCTGCATCTGCTAACAAAAAATAGGCAGGCTGGTTTTGCACTACTGTTTCTCACTAGTTTTCTGAATGCAGGCATAACACGGACTGAACTGACAAAAAGAAGTCTGTGTCTAAGTTTCGGGAATTCCCTTTTCCCAACAGATAAATCATCAGCAGGGAAAAGAGAAAAGAGAGCAGGGTCAGGTCTGAGCCAACCCCCCCTGGAGAGTTTAAAACCAAGTGGCTGGGAATTGGCTCCACTCAATAGGTGGGAAGATGCTGCGTGGTGACTCAGGGAAGGGCGTGTGGTTTGTGATGCGTTAACGCCATGTTTCATATGTGAACATGATTTTTTGTAAAAGTCAGTGGAGAAACCACCTTGCCGCTTCTTTCGTTCATGTCTTCAGTCCATCAGTGTTGGCCGAGGTGGGCTGCATGGGAAGCCCTGCGTTCTGTGGAGACCCAGAAGGGAATCCAGTAAGGGTCCGTGAGCGGAGAGGCTCGTGGTCTAGGGAGAGGGGTGGTGAGCCCCTCAGCAGGTGGGAGATGGAAGAGCACACCCGGAATCCAGGGGATACTGGAGCTTTGTCATATGTCTGGGGTCCTGGGACATTCACTGCCACCCACGCTTCCTCGTGGGGGCCACAGTGGAGGGTCCAGATTGGGCCTCAGATGAAGGGACAGGTGGGGTGAACCAAGAGATCAAGAATCTAACTCTCTTAGACTAATCACTTAACTTCTCTGAGCCTCCGCCCTCTCTGCTGTGAACTGGGAATCACCCCCTTCTTTCCTTGTGGGGAGGCTGCAGGATTCAAGGGAGAGGACTGTCAATGGATGATGTGTGGTATGTGTATGTCCCTGTCCAGGGCAGGCGAATGGCTTGGCTCCATAATGAGAAAGCCTTGGAGCAAACAGGAAATGAATCTTCAGATACTGTTCCCCCAGTCATCTGATGGGTCAGGTGCAGGGACACCCACACGTGCCATTGCAACCGTTCATATGAATTCCTCGTGAGCATCTTGTGCACAGATTCTGGGGTGGGGGGAAGGACAACAAAAACGCAAATCCTCACCATATCTAGAAACTCCAATTTGCCCATATAAGGACATTTCCTTCCCCTCTTCTCACTTCTGTAACCCTGTTGTCAGCTCAGGGTTTCCTTGACCTTGTGATCAGTCCTCTTCTCCACTCCCTGGGTGGTCAGATTCTCAAAGCCACCTTGATCTGAGACTCTTCTTTCTGTCTATACCACTTCTGTTACCTGTGCTGTTCAGGATTTTAGCTGTGAGCCACATATGGTTGTTTAACTTAAACAGAATTAAATCAGTTCCTCAGTCACATTAGCCATATTTCAGATGCTCACTGGACACATGTTACTAAAGGCTATCGTATTGGGTGGTGCAGATAGAACATGTCCATTGTCACGGAGAGTATTCTCGGATGGTCCTGTTCTGAGCCACTGTGAACCAGGGATAAAACTCAGAGTCCTCTTTGATTTGCATAGACAGCCCACAGAAAGCATCTCTGACCCCAGGAGACCGAAGTTTGTAGGAGGTATTTACATCCCCGAACAGCATCTAAAGGAACAGACATCTAAAGGAACAGACATCCCTGTCCCAGGGCGCTCTCCTGCCTCCGTACTGGAGGCTCCCTGGGCCTCCCCCTGCCGCTCCTCCCCAGCTAGTCCCAGCCCTCTCTGCTCTGCCACCCCCTCTCCCCTTCTGCCACCTCCCACTGCTCAGCCCCCCATCCTCCTTGAGACAACCTCTACCAAATCACCTCTGCTCTCTGATCCTTGGTCCTGCTGACATCTGTGTCCATAGGTCTTACTTTTAAAATATTGTTTCCAAATAATAACTTTTCTCTCTAAGAATTACAGTGCGAGCTGCTTCCAAAATAGTCATTAAAAACAGACAGCAAACTTAGTCCAAAAGCAAGGACATACTCAAATGGTATTAAAATCACAAGTGCAGAAGTGCTTTGCAGGTATCTTGCCCTTGATTTCAAATGCGCTGGAAACCGGGGTCGTCCTTCCAGCCACAGAGGACAGAAGGAGCCCGCCGAGGGTTTCCACGCTGAGCTTGAACTGAAACCCCTGCCATGCTCGCCTTTCCTAAGGGCTCCCAGCTGCAGCTGCCGTCCGCCTGGAGAGAAAGGGCCTGGTTGTTCTGTGAAGCCTGGGGTGTAATTGTGGGCAGCCTTCCTTTGAGCAGATCCATCCAAACTTACTATTCATTTATGAACTTTTAACTCTGCGTAGGCAAGATTCAATATTTCGGCTTCATTTTTTAGAGAAAAATTTGACTGGTGGTAGTCTCTCCCCCCTCCCCCTCAGCCATCTCCACAACCCCCCACTCGCCTCCCCAGCTTGCAAGTGGGCTGAAGTGAAACGCATCAGCTATGAGGCTCTCCACCCCCACCCTCGTGTTGCCTGGCGGGGATACTGTCCTTGATAAAGCGAGTGGATGGCAGCAATTGTTTGCTGCAGGGAGGATCTGAAAGAGCCTCTTTCCGGCACTGTGGCCGAGCCTCAGAAGCACTGGCTTCCAGTAAGACCGTATTGACTTTGGGTCCCAGAATTGATCGAAGCATCACAGAGAATGCTGAAGCTTCAAGCCAGACTGGGCTTGTGCCTGCTTGTCTGTTGGCTAGGGTAACGGAAGGCCACCCAGCTTGGAGTCACTTCACTTTCCTGAGTGCCCATTTCCTTACCTCTAGCCGGGAATAATCCCTCACAAAGGACTCTAGGGATAAAACGAGATGGTGCTTATGAGAGCATTTTTAACGTTGTAAGGCATTCTACCAACGGGAGAAGCCACCGTTATCCAAACATTGGCCTCACTGCATCCTGTCTCCTCTGCTTCCTCCCATGCTTTATTTTTCTTTGTAGCACTTACAACTGTCTGAACCATTACATATACAATGTAACTAATATATTATATGTTATATGTGTAATTATCTGTATGGCATCATTGCCTGTTATTGTACCTCTGTATATTACATATGATACTCATATGATATAATATACATACACATATATATTAATCATATATGTATACATATATATATGTTAGTTACTTGTGTTTCACTTGCCTCCTTCTCTAGAATGGAAGCTCTATGAGGACTTTTTTTGCTCACCGTGCATTCCCAACTCCTATAATAGTGCCCAGCACGTAACAGACCCGCAGATATTTATTGAAGATTGAATGACTTGTGTTGTTGCTATTTGCCAAGGACGCTGGCATCATTTGACACATGTGAGTGTGTTTAGCCTGCATTGATGCCCATATGAAACAGACATTGTATCCATTTTCCATTAGCCCATTTGCTGAACAGGGATGAACTTGTCCAGGTGTGATGGAAACTGGTTGTATTTTCACTTACTTTGAAGGGCCACCTTCAAAGTCCTCTGCTCAGCCTTCCTGCTCTGCCCTCTGATGACATCACAGGGAAACCCCACAGCATCCAACCATGTTCAGCCATCATATTGGTGTCGGTTGAAAGATTAACTCATTGTTAGCAATGAAAAAGTGCCCCTCAGGCCAGTTTAAAACATCCATCTCACATATAAGGCAGAGCCTCTCCCTTCCTGAGGCTCAGAGTTTGCTCTGTGAAAAAGAGGCAGGGTGGGCGCTTCCTTCCTCTCTCTGTCTTCTTTTTCCAGGGCTGGAGCAGAGGGGCATTGGAGGCAGGTGGGAGGAGGAAAGTCAGCAGACCGGTTTTGAGGGCTCCCCTGCCAGCGCCCTCTGCTGGAATGGCTGTGCATCCAGCTGCGGGAAGGAGTCCAGTGGTGGTGGGTTTGGGGGAGCCCCATGCATCTGCATGCACAGCAGCCAAAGGACTGGTCTCCAGCTGACCTTCCACCACCCAGTCACAGGCTGCTCTTGCTCCTCCACTGAGGATCCCCCGTCTGGCTCCGTTTTCGGTCTGGAGGGTTTTGACCAGCTCGCTGCATACCTACTCTTACACCCTGATTCTTAGAGATGCCCAGATGAGCCCCCTCAAATGTAACTGGTGTCCGGAACAGGCTGAACTCAGTAGTGTACACACAGACAGTGACTTTGCTCATGTTATGGCCAAACCTCCTTCCCTAACCACCCCCCACCCTATGGCTTCATGGCGGGATTAATGGCTCTTTAGTTATTAGTTATAATAGCAAGCCTCTTTTCAATAACTTAGACTCTCTTTTAGACATTAAAGTCCAGTCCAGGGCTCCAGTAGAAGCCGGCAGCCTCACACCCACCAGGAAACTCCTCCCAGACTTGCAGCTCAGCCTTGTGGCCTGAGGACCTGCAGTGGAGAAGTGGGGCATGTAGTCTGACCTTCTGCTCCTCCCTGATCTTTTCCTTCTGCTGCTGGTGCTGGCAGGCTTGTAAGGTTGAGGGGGAAAAAAAGTACTTCCAGAATGGTAACTCCCATTCTCTAGTAAAAATCAGTAAAATAATTTTTTAGAGAACAATGAATGGGAGTGCAAATTGAAACAAACACAAAATCATAGGGATCAGAATTGGCCTACAGATAAATTGTCCAAACTTATTTTTTCTAGTTTTTATTTATTTTTGAGAGAGTCAGAGAATGAGAATGAGTGGGAGAGGGGCAGAGAGAGAGGGAGACAGAATCTGAAGCAGGCTCCAGGTTCTGAGCTGTTAGCACAGAGTGGGATTTGAACACACGAAACGCGATATCATGACCTGAGCCAGAGTTGGACACTTAACTGACTGAGCCACCCAGGCTCTCCTAGATTGCCTAAGCTTATTAATAGACCATTATTTTTAACAGATGTCAGAAAACTTTTTATAAAATTAATTTTAAAAAGCAAACACCTAAGGCTTTCTATGACCTGGCACCGTTCTAAGCATTTTACATATATCCACTTCCTCCAAACTACTCTGTGAGGTAGGAACTATTATTATCCCCATTTTACAGATAGGCAAACTGAGTCCCAGAGAAATAAGGTAATTTGCCCAAGGCCACATGGCCAGTAAATGGATGTGAACCTGGGAAGTCTGGCTCTAAGACTGCATGCACTTAAACTTATCTCAGTTTACCCAAGGCAAGTTATTTTGGGGGTAGCAGGTAGGGTATGTATGTGTGGGGGCTGGAGGTGGGTATATGTGAAGAACAAAACAGTGGGCATTTTGACCTTGGTGTGGTCATTAGCAAACACCTGGCAACCTGTTGGATGATGGACTCTGGGACTGAAGTCTCAGCCTCTCTGTCTCTCAGAGGCATGAGTGCTGGTCAGCACAGGTGAGAAATGCCCCCTCAAATCTTTCCCCACCCAGGTGGTCTGAGCACTGTGAACCCCACAGCCAGTATTTTTCATGCCGGTTCCCCCTCAACACTTGGGTTCGCCCATTTATTAGATACTCATGATCTCGATCCCTTGCGGCCCTGGCTCTGTCCTGGCAGATGGGAAGTGGGGTGAAGAAGACAGTCTGTCCTCGGGCAGAGTGGGCTGCACAGGGACACGTGCTCGTGGGGAACCACAGAACAAGATGGCAGATGTGCCCCTGACCTGGAACAGCCGTGAACGGAGGGACACAGGGAGGAGACTGCTGCCTCCTTGGGGGTGGGGGTGGCTGGTGGCCTGAGAACCAGGTCAGTGTGGGAGGAGCCCCGGGGACACAGTACTGTCCTTTCCTGACCTGCAGCCTTGTCGGGCCCACGGAAGCTGAGGAAGGTGTTTGGATTTCACCAATACTTTGTCCTGCATCTCCACTGGGGTTTTTAGGAACTCTGAGCAAAGACTCTGCCTGCATAAAGATGGAACATCTCTGTGTTCCGCAGAAAGCTAAGCTCTTTCAGAGACAAAAATGGGGCCTCAGATTTCTGAGTCCAGAGCACACCTCTCACTTACAAACAGCTCACATTCCACGTGTCTGTCACATGCATTGCAGAAGTTGCAAGGCAAGCACGTGTCCCCTTCAGCAGACCTTTATAAAACTTCATCATGTGTTCAGGCCAGGAGTTTCCAGTAATGCCAGGTTTTGAGTCCTCAACTTGAGGATCTATTGCTCTTACCCTCTCTGTAACCATGGACAGCCCCCTTTCCCTCTCTGAACCTCAGTCCCTCCATCTGTCCAATGGGGAAGTCAGTCTACAAACACGTGGGGATCTTTACCACGTTAGTTAGAAATGCTTTTCAGTTAGAAACTGTGATGGGGGCGCCTGGGTGGCTCAGTCAGTTAAGCGTCTGACTTCGGCTCAGGTCAGATCTCACGTTTGTGGGTTCGAGCCCCGTGTCAGGCTCTGTGCTGACAGCTAGCTCAGAGCCTGGAGCCTGCTTCCAGTTCTGTGTCTCTTTCTCTCTCTGCCCCTCCCCCTCGCATGCTCTGTCTCTCTCTGTATCAAAATAAATAAAACATTAAAAAAAAAAAAAAAGAAACTGTGATGGGCGGGAACGGTGATTCTGTGCCAGGCCCTCTGCAAATGGCCTCGTGTGAACTGACTCTGTGTGTGAGGGTGTGAGCACCCTGTGAACTGCGTGCTCACTTCATTCCCTTTAACAAGGGACAAAGATGGCATGGCCAACTCCACGGCTACTGGAACCTTCTCTGCGAAGTTAATTCTAGGTGGAAACCAGAAGGTGGATCAGTTAGGAATTGTATCGTGGGGCTGTGGGTGAAAACCGCCCCTTTCCATCCCCAAATAGTGACTTAAATAAATGAGTGGTTTTACTCTCCTTCACATTAAGTATAAAAGATGATAACCCAGCACCAGCATAATAGCCCTTTAAGAGCATCGGGGAGCTGGGCTCCTCCTCTGTCTATGCCATTTGTAGCAGGTGGCTTCCAATTTCTAAATCACCTCATGGTCCAAAGTGGCTGCTGGACACCGAAGGCTTATATTCCAGGCAAGAAGTGGGAAACAGGGAGTAAGAAGAGAAAGGTCAAAACTCCAGCCAAATCGGCTACCTTCAGGAGTCTTCCCAGAACCCTGCCCAGTGCTCTCCCCTACATCTCACTGGTTCATTAACCATTGTATCCACCACATATGAGCATTTTAGAAATCAGTGTATTCTTTTTTTTTAACATTGACTATAACTGACATATAACATTGTATTAGTTTGAGGCATATGACATAATGGTTTCATATATGTGTATAGTGTGAAGCAACCACTAGATACATTTAGGGAACATCTGTCACTAACCAGAGTTACAGTTTTTTTTATTGTGATGAGAACTTTTAAGGCCGACTCTCTCAGCAGCTTTCAGAGGTACGGCACAGCATGAACTGGCATCACCGTGCTGGAAGGTGACGTCCTCGGGACATTTCTTAATCTCACAACTGGAAGTTTGGACCTTTTGACCCCTTTCCCCCACATTGTGTCCGTGTATCCTTTTAGAAGTGTCAGTGATGACACGGAACCCAGGATTCTGAAAGCACATATGGAATACCGTCAAGTGAGGAGCCCCGGAGAGAGGACAGTGGTGGCACAAAGTGATCACTTAAGACAGTGGGTGGGTGACGTGATTTATGGTCACCTCGTCAGCAAGAGGCAGATCGTGGTGGACGCTAGACAGCTAGGACATAGTGTCATTTGAATACGTGGAGAGGCCATTTAGCCTCAAAACGACATCCCCTGAAGGCTTTGTCCATTTCTCAGACTCCTCCATTCCTTTGATTAAGTCTGTAAACGTGCGGCTAGAACGGAGCAGGAGAAGTCATTAATACATATCAGTTACTGACACCTCAATATAAAGGAGTTTAATCTATTTAAGAGACTTAGAGATTGGTCGGTGAGACCCCGTCATTTTTTAGCTGAGGGAATTAAGAGAGGAATTGGGGGGTTTCCCCCAGGTGACACATGGAGTGGCAGGACTGTGTCTAAGGGGTGGGGGAACGCGGGACCCTCGCAGCGGGGCAGGGACGCCAGGAAGTGGCAGGGAGACTGGAGAAGGGGAGGCTGGGGCAACAGAGGATGACTTGAATGTGTTTATATGCTGCTTTTCCTCACAAGGACTTGAGGTAATTGGCAGTTGGGGCTGTGGGTGGCTCTTCCTTGAATGTTTGGCTCCTTCCCCACTGCCAGCCATGCTCAAGCAATGCCAAAAAATGCCAAGGGTTTTCTGGGGACCCGTGCTTTGGGCAGCTGCGTATACCTGGAGTAGGAGCCAAAGATCCTTCTTGGCTTTATGTGCCTGCCCTCTTTCCTTGAGAGTCCTTACAGTCCCCTCACTGACACCGAGTCACGTGCAGGGCTGTGCGGGGGTGCTCTTGAGGCATCAGGATCCTTCAGGAATGCTCTGTTTCCAATTTTTGAAGGAAGACATTGCAATGAGTCCATTGATGGGTTTCCTTCACCTCTAAATTCTTGCATGTGTTTTTCTTCACCTTTTGGGGTATCCATGTCAGAAGTTCTGCTTTCACACCCGGCCCCATAGTGTGTGATTTCAGGTGTCTCAGAAATCAGACTGTCTGGACTCGAGTCCCGTCCCCACCAGTTACCAGCTGGATGAGCTCAGACAATTTCTGAATTGCCCTGAGCCTCAGTCTCTTTATCCAGAAAATGGGAATATGGCAGCAACCACATGGAGAGTTGTTGTCATAATGGCTGTTGGTGGTAGTGGGTGGGGGTGGTGCTTCCTCAGCTCAGTGCCTGGTAAATATAAACACTCCATGCACATTAGCTATGATTACGATTGCTGTTCACCATGGCAACATTCCACGACTTTGATACATCATGTTTTTAATCTATCATCACGAACATCGATGTTTTAGCTCTTCCAGCTTCTCTTCCTTCTGAACAATTTTGAGAACAATTGTTCTAAAAATTTCCTGCCTCGCACACACGCTGCCATTACCACCCTCACCCGCTCCTGTTAATCGCCTTCAGAGTTATTCCAGTCTTGACTTAACCTGTAGCTTATGTAACTCACCTCCTTCCAGCTAAATCCGTGTGTGAAGACTGTCTTTTCTTGTACTCACACACGTGACATACCATCCAGGCAGCCTGAAGACAAGCAAGACAGGGCTCACGTATGGGTTTGGGGCTTCTCAGAATTGTCATCTGTGGTACCTGCTTCTCAAGGTGCCACCGATTAGCTGTTACCCTTGTGGCTCTGGGGGTTTTCAAAGAACCCTTCATCAGCCCATGCACATGATTTGAAATTCCATTTCTGTCTCATCGCACTAGATAGGAATTTCTTATGAATGTGTGAAATTTCTCTTGGGGGGATTTCCTGAAGACCCCCCAGTGCCTGGTGCCATGTAGATGTTCCTGAACAACTGTTGAATGGCCAGAGGTGCATCAGGAGAGTGTAAACGCCCTTTTCAAAAGGAAAACATGGAGGCCAGCTGTTTAAAAATCCTTATTGATACCACCAGACTTAATTATATTTTCTTCTCTGCTAAAGGGGTAAGGTCTCTTGTTCACAAAGAAAGTGAGTACGTTTCTCACTTTCACACTTGAGGTTGTGGCCATTAGAATCCCTTTAACCTTTCCTTGATCGTTTCTTTCTCGTGTTCCAAAAACTTGTGTGTCTTTCTAAGAGAAGGCGCAGGACTTTTGCAATACATGGTTCCAAAACCAACTTGCCTTTATACTGAGTTTCTCACCTCTGGCTACTTGAAAAGCCCCTCTTCTTTTCCCACACCCCAAAAAGCCTCTGAACTTAGAGCCTAGCTCTTATTTTTGAACTGCTCTGAGCATACTTGGCTCCTCACACACACTTGAGTTCGTCTTTGTCAAGCTGTGGGAGGATGTGCACTTATTCCATTACCTTGGAACTTCTTTGGGATCAGCCCTTGTTGGTGGCAAATCGTTGCCTTCTGAGGGTGGATTGAATTTTTGGAAACAACCGAAGCCTTTTTTCAAAGTCGTCCCCGGTGACTAAGTTTGGAGATCAAGCTGGATCAAGATCATACTGTTTGAGGTCAAAATCAAACAAACCCGTCTGTGAGAGTAACAGGACAGAGTGGCTTTCTGGGGTGGCGCTAAGGGTGTCCCTCAAGGCGGCATCTAGAGAGGACATCAGCGGTTTCACACACAGTTTAGTGGACCCCTTGCTGGCTCCCGTGGGTACCAACCAAAGTGAAGAGCAGGAGAGACAGTCGAACTGGGGTCTGTGAATCTGAAGAGCCTTCAACAGACGTAGATCTCTGTATCTCATCTGTGAAATGGGCATCACCATATTTTCCCCTCTAGCATTGTCTTTAGGATAAAATCAATGTTGCGTGTCGAACACGTCATCTATCAGCTAGTTCTTGCTGATGCTCAGGGTGGAGGCGCTCCTCTTGCCCTCTTTCCCTTCCATCTCTTAAAGGAGGGCTATGGTTTGAATATGCCGTTTTAGAAATGTGTGCCTAAAACTCACATTTCTTAAAAGACTGCACCCACGAAATTATGCTGGGAGAGCCCACGTGTGGAACTTGCTTCAGCCTGGAGCCATGCACGTGTGGTTGGCCGGGGAGGAGAGTGGATGGGAGAGATGGAGAGCGGGGCCACCACCACCTAGAAGAGATCGGCGGCTCCGGGGAGAGGAGTTCTGCTGAGCTGCTCTGCTTCCCACCCCTAGCCCCATGGAGCCCCCAGCCTGGCTGCCTCAGCTGAAAGGGAGAAGGGTGGGATTCCCGAGTAATTAAAGGGAATTTGGAAGGCTGGGATGTTGCGGAATGTTAGATCAGTAGCTAGAACAGCATGTGGTGTTCTTTAGGCAGGCTTCATTGAATCCATACAAAAAGAGAAAGAGGGGCTGCCTGCCGTCTGCTCATTTATCAAACAGCGAAACTCAGCTTTCACAGCTCCACAAAAGTGTTTGACTGTTTGCTGAGTCTTGCTGCAGAAATTAAAAGCTGAACAGCCTTAGAGGGGCTGAACCGACCCTGCATTTTGAGACTCCAGCTAAATTGTGCTGGGCCTTCAGATTCCAGGACCAGCCGATTATTTGGTGACAAGAGAAGAGAATAATTTGTAATTTGCAGCCCATAAGAAACAGTTAAAAAAAAAAAAAGCAGCAAACCCCCTTCCCACAGGTTTTTGTTGCGGCTGGAAGGAGGGGTGCAATCCGTAACAGCCCTTTCTTTCCTCAGAGTGGGAAAAGTCTTGACCTCCATTTGGGAGGAACGTGATGTGGTACCCCGGCGTGCCCCCCCCCACCCTCACCCCCAACTCAGCAAACGTCCCTTCCTCCTAGTTCTCTGTTTGAAATCACCTTTCTCTCTCTCTTGGAGGAGGAGGAGAAGGTTTGTCTTCTGGGATTTCTAGATAAAATGTATTTTCACATTTATGTATTTATGCTAACCGCACAAATAATATTGCTTGGGAGACTAGAATCTACCACAGAAGTCTGAAAAAGGAAATGAGTGCAGGGAGGATCCTCCGAAAATCTGTCCAAGGATCTTTCGTACTAGAGGATGCTAACTCTGTCAATGAAGGGAATGGGCGAGAAGAAGGTGAGAATCGTGGAGACAGACAGGCGTGTTAACACGGCGGCCCCCTCTGCTCCAGCGCGCTGCCTGGCAGCAGGTCACTGCCCTGTGCCACCAGGAAAGTGCGAAGCCAGAGCTGGTACCTTCCTGCCTGCTTCCACTCCGGCTGCTGCCACCCAAAAGGCTGGGCTGGACATCCATTCCCTACCTCCTTTGGCACCCCTGAAAGCCTGTGACATTAGCTGAGCAAGTGTTTTATCTCCATTTTGTAGACAAGAAACCTGATGCTCAGATGGAAGATCTCCTTTGGCCCTTCAATTTAGCACATTTTTAAAAGGGATAATAGCCTTCTGCACTTCATGGAAAGCAACCAACGGTATCTCTTACAAACCTTGAAATGTTTCTCCCCTTTAGTCAGGCAGCTCCATGCTTGGGAAACTATTATAAGGTGGAGGGAACCCAAAATACTGGCCAATAAAAATAAATATCGGGGCATCTGGGTGGCTCAGTCAATTAGGTGTCCAACTCTTGGTTTTGGATCAGGTCATGATCTCACAGTTCATGAGATCGAGCTCTGTGTCGGGCTCTGTGCTGACAGTGCAGAGCCTGCTTTGGAGTCTCCCACTCCCTCTCTCTGCCCCCCCCCCCCGCTCGCTTGCACGTCCTCTCTCGCTCTCTCTCTCAAAATAAAGAAGTTAAGTAAAAAGAAAAATCATTATGCAAAAGGCACTGCTTATAGCATTACTTACGTTAACACAATATTGGAAATAACTTCCGTGGCTAGAAACATGCTTCATTTATTCTTTGATTTATTGAATCAGTGCATTAAGGTACTGAGCCATAGTGTCTCCTGCCTGGACTACACAGTGGCTTTTTGATGGTCTCCCTGTCTCCACCCTTGCCCCCTGAGGTCACTTTTCCATCCAGCAGCCAGGGGCCATCCTTTGGTAAGGTAAGTCAGACTTACTCCCCACTCCCCTGCTTGGAGCCCTCTAAGGTCCCCTCTCGTTAAGGGGAAAAGCAGAAGTGCTCACAAGGACCTGCAAGGCCCCATGTTGACTGCGCTCCGTCAGCCCCTGCGGCCTCCTGACCTCCTCTGCTGCTGCTCTCCTGAGCACTTACTGTGCTCCAGCCACCCTGGCCTCCTCGTTCTTCCTGACATGCACCAGACAAGCTCCTACCGCAGGATCTTTGCACTGGCTGTTCTCGGGGCTTGCCACCCCCATATCCGTGAGGTTCATTCCCTCACTTCCTTCAGGTCACCACTCAAATGCCACATTACCATTTAGCCCTTATCACCCTAAAAAACCCCACCCTCACCCCCACCTTCCCTATTCCTCCTCACACTGTTTCTTTTGTTCCTCTCTGTAGCACTTACGTGATACAAGATATATTGACTTTTTTTATTAATGTTTTTTATTAATTTTTGAGAGATAGAGACAGTGCAAGCAGGGGAGGGTTAGAGAGAGAGGGAGATACAGAATCTGAAGCAGGCTCCAGGCTCTGAGCTAGCTGTCAGCACAGAGCCCGACGTGGGGCTCAAAGCCATGAACTGTGAGATCATGACCTGAGCCGAAGCCAGACGCTTAACCGACTGAGCCACCCAGGAGCCCCAATATATTGACGTTTTAATTTATTTATGTTTGGTCTTCTCCCACTAGATGTAAGCTTCCTAATCAAAGGCTGCTTCTGTTCAGCTCAGTCCCCCAGTGCCCAGCAAAGTGTCTGGCATATAGGAGGAGCTCAGTAAACACCTGTCGTTGAGTGAATCCAAACTATGTACCATCAGACGACCTATTGTGGCTGTTGGGGCTGCAGCTTGGTGGAGGCAGTGAGCAGGCACCTAGTGTTTCCAGCGAGGAAATGAAATGACCACATTTGGATTTTAGAAAGGTGGCGCTGGCCTGGTAGCCAGCCTGGAGGGGGGCGGCCAGTTAGGAGGGTGTGTCTGTGGTCTGGGTGAGGCCATGGTGGGCTGGGGCCGAGGCGGGGGGGGGGGTGGAGAGGGGGGACAGAGAGAAGTGGCTTGGGCTCAGTGGGTGTCTTCTTCAGAATCAGTAGGACATGAGGTTGTGCAGGGTTGGGGAGAGAGAGCACAGTCTTTCCTGCTTCTGTCTTGGGTGACTCAGTGGAGTGTGGGGCCGGCTGCAAGAGGGTACAGCTGTGTGTACCGATCCACACTTTATTCAAAAGAAGCAAAACCTATCAGCTAAGGAAGAAATCCTAGGATGAATGGACCTGTAAATTTATAGGCCCAGTTTCACAGCTTGATAATTCCTCAAGATCGGAGCACAGAGAATTACAAACAAACTGATTGTATGTTTTATTGCCTCTTAGAGGTAGAACAGACAGCTCCTGAAGGCTTTGTTTCTCTGGGGGCTCTTTAGAACATCTCTAGACCAGAGTCTGTGGCACTGGTACCTTAGCCTGGGGCCGGGATGTTACGTAGGATAAATACCTAGAAAGATTCAGAACTTTACCCATTCTCTTAAATCACATAAGGATAAGGCTTAGCAACCCCCTACCCAAATGCTGCTTTTTAAAATTACCTGCATATGGTTTGCAGTGAATAGGGAGTGATTTATTTATTTATTTGTTTATTTATTTATTTTTGAAAGAAGAGAAAAAGAGCCACTGTAACATTCTGGAAGATCTTTTGGTGTTTCCCTTCAAGGTTATAGTGAACATCTTTTGTGAATTAGAAACACTTCTAATGAGAAAATCCTTTTGTATTTACAAAAACTGATGAGCTTGTACACAAATGTTATACAAAAATGTTTTTATCTTCATCACAATCCTGCTAGTCTAACAAATATCCATTTTTACTTTTCCATGTTCCATTTCCATTCCTATATTTGTAAAAACAAATTATAAGCATAATATCGATGTAGTTTGAGGTACAGTATTTTATTTAACAATGTCACACATCAATTTTCTGTGCTGTGACAAAGTCTTATTACTATCATTTTTAACACCTGCATAATGGTCTATTGAATGTATATATAATCATTTATTTATTTATTTATTTATTTATTTTTTAAAATAGTTTATTGTCAAATTGGTTTCCATACAACACCCAGTGCTCTTCCCCACAAATGCCCTCCTCCGTGACCATCATCTCTTTCCCCCCCTCCCCCTTCAACCCTCGTTTTCAGTATTCAGTAGTCTCTCAGGTTTTATGTCCCTCTCTTTCCCCAACTCTCTTTCCCTCTTCCCTTCCCCCTGGTCCTCCATTAGGTTTCTCCTGTTTTCCTGTTAGACCTATGAGTGCAAACATATGGTATCTGTCCTTCTCCGCCTGACTTATTTCACTTAGCATGACACCCTCGAGGTCCATCCACTTTCCTACAAATGGCCATATTTCATTCTTTCTCATTGCCATGTAGTACTCCATTGTATATATATACCACATCTTCTTGATCCACTCATCAGGTGATGGACATTTAGGTTCTTTCCATGATTTGGCTATTGTTGACATTGCTGCTATGAACATTGGGGTACATGTGCCCCTATGCATCAGCACTTCTGTATCCCTTGGATAAATCCCTAGCAGTGCTATTGCTGGGTCATAGGGGAGTTCTATGGATAGTTTTTCAGAGCGGCTGCACCAGTTTACATTCCCACCAACAATGTAGGAAGGTGCCCGTCTCTCCACACCCTCACCAGCATTTATAGTCTCTTGATTTGTTCATTTTAGCCACTCTGACTGGCGTGAGGTGGTATTACAGTGTGGTTTTGATTTGTGTTTCCCTGATGATGAGTGATGTTGAGCATCGTTTCATGTGCCTGTAGGCCATCTGGATGTCCTCTTTGGAGAAGTGTCTGTTCATGTCTTCTGCCCATTTCTTCCCTGGGTTATTTGTTTTTTGGGTGTGGAGTTTGGTGAGTTCCTTGTAGATTTTGGATACTAGCCCTTTATCTGATATGTCATTTGCAACTATCTTTTCCCATTCCATCGGTTGCCTATTAGTTTTCTTGATTGTTTCCTTTGCAGTGCAGAAGCTTTTTATCTTGGATGAGGTCCCAAGAGTTCAGTTTTGCTTTCATTTCCCTTGCCTTTGGGATGTGTTGAGTAGGAAATTGCTGCCATTGAGGTCTAGGAGGTTGTTTCCTACTTTCTCCTAGAGGGTTTTGATGGTTTCCTGTCTCACATTCAGGTCCTTCAGCCATTTTGAGTTTATTTTTGTGGACGGTGTAAGAAAGTGGTCTAGTTTCATTCTTCTGCATGTTGCTGTCCAGTTTTCCCAGCACCACCTGCTAAAGAGGCTGTCTTTTTTCCATTGGATACTCCTTTCTGCTTTGTCAGATTAATTGGCCGTACATTTGTGGGCCCAGTTCTGGGTTCTCTATTCTATTCCATTGGTGTATGTGTCGGTTTTTGTGCCAATACCATACTGTCTTGATGATGACAGCTTTGTAGTAGAGGCTAAAGTCTGGGATTGTGATGCTTCCCATTTTGGTTTTCTTCTTCAATATTACTTTGGCTATTCAGGGTCTTTTGTGGTTGCATACGAATTTTAGGATAGTTTGTTCTAGCTTTGAGAAGAATGTTGGTGCAATTTTGATGGGGATTGCATTGAATGTGTAGATTGCTTTGGGTAGTAATGACATTTTCACAATATTTATTCTTCTGATCCATGAACAGGGAATGTTTTTCCATTTCCTGGTGTCTTCTTCAATCTCTTTCATAAGTTTTCTATAGTTTTCATCATATAGGTCTTTTACATCCTTGGTTAGATTTACTCCTAGGCATTTTATGGTTTTTCGTGCAATTGTGAATGGAATCAGTTTCTTGATTTCTCTTTCTGCTGCTTCATTATTGGTGTATAGGAATGCAACCAATTTCTGTACATTGATTTTGTACCTTGCAACTTTACTGAATTCATTGATCAGTTCTAGAAGGCTTCTGGTGGAGTCTGACAGGTTTTCCATGTAGAGTATCATGTCATCTGTGAAAAGTGAAAGTTTGACTTCTTGGTTGCCGATTCTGATGCCTTTTATTTCCTTTTGTTGTCTGATTGCTGATGCCAGGACTTCCAGCACTATGTTAAACAAAAGTGGTGAGAGTGGACACCCCTGTTGTGTTCCTGATCTCAGTGGGAAAGCTCTCAGTTTTTCCCCATTGAGGATGATATTAGCTGTGGGCTTTTCATAAACTGCTTTTATAATGTTTAGGTAAGTTCCTTCTATTCCGACTTTCTCAAGGGTTTTTATTAAGAAAGGGTGCTGTATTTTGTCAAATGCCTTTTCTGCATCTATCAACAGGATCATATGGTTTTTATCTTTTCTTTTTATTAATATGATGTATCACATTGATGGATTTGCGAATATTGAACCATCCCTGTAACCCAGGAATGAATCCCACTTGATCATGATGGATAATTTTTTTTATATGCTGTTGAATTCAATTTGCCAGTACCTTGAGTATTTTTGCATCTGTATTCATTAAGGATATTGGTCTGTAGTTCTTTTTTTTTTTTGCTGGGTCTCTGTCTGGTTTGAGTATCAAGGTGATGCTGGCTTCATAGAATGAGTTTGGGAGTTTTCCTTCTATTTCTATTTTTTGGAATAGTTTGAGAAGAATGGGTATTAGCTCTGTTTTAAATGTCTGGTAGAATCCCCCTGGGAAGCCATCTGGCCCTGGGCTCTTATTCATTGGGAGATTTTTGATAACAGATTCAATTTCTTTACTGGTTATTGGTCTGTTCATGTTTTCTATCTCTTTCCATTTGAATTTTGGTACTGCATGTACATTTAGGAATTTGTCCATTTCTTCTAGGTTGTCCAGTTTGTTGGCATATAATTTTTCATACTAATCTCTGAGGATGGCTTGTATTTCTAAGGGATTGGTTGTAATAGATCCTTTTTCATTCATGATTTTGTCTCTCTTTTCTTTCTAAAGAGCCTGGCTAGAGGTTTATCGATTTTGTTTATTTTTTCAAAGAACCAACTCTTGGTTTCATTGATCTGCTCAACTGTTTTTTTTTTTTTTGATTCTATATTGTTTATTTCTGTCCTGATCTCTATTATTTCTTTTCTTCTGCTCGGTTTGGGGTGCTCTTGCTGCTCCCCTTCTAGTTCCAGTAGGTGCTCTGTTAGATTTTGAATTTGCTCTTTTTCTAGTTTGTTGAAATAGGCCTGGATTGCAATATACTCTCCTCTTAGGACTGCCTTTGCTGTGTCCCAGAGATTTTGGATTGTTGTATTTTCATTTTCATTTGTTTCCATATATTTTTTAATTCTTCTCTAATTGCCTGATTAGTCCAATCATTCTTTAGTAGGGTGGTTTTTAACCTCCACATTTTTGGAGGTTTTCCAGACTTTTTCCTGTGGTTAATTTCAAGTTTCATGGCATTGTGATCTGAAAGTGTGCATGGTATGATCTCTATTCATTTATACTTATGGAGGGCTGCTTTATGCCCCAGTATGTGATCTATCTTGGAGAATGTGCCATGTGCACTCGAAAAGAAGGTGAATTTTCTAACTTCAGGATGGAGAGTTCTAAATATATCTATCAATTCCATCTGTTCCAATGTGTCGTTCAGGTCCATTGTTTCTTCAGTAATTTTCTGTCTGGTTGATCTATCCATTGCTGTCAGTGGAGTATTAAAGTCCCCTGCAATTAGCACATTCTTATCAATAAGATTGTTTCTGTCTGTGATTAATTGTTTTATGTATTTGGGCGCTCCTGAATTTGGCACATAGATGTTTATAATTGTTTGCTCTTCCTGATGGAGACACCCTGTAATTATTATATAATGTCCTTCTTTATCTCTTGTTACTGCCTTTACCCTAAAGTCCAGTGTGTCTGATATAAGTATGGCTACTCCGGCTTTCTTTTGGCTTCCAGTCGCATGATAGATATTTCTCCATTCCTTTACTTTCAACCTAAAGGTGTCTTCAATCTAAAATGAGTCTCTTGCAGACAGCAAATAAATGGATTTTGTTTTTTGATCCATTCTGCTACCCTTTGTCGTTTGGTTGGAGCATTCAGTCCATTTACATTCAGTGTTATTATTGAAAAATGTGGGTTTAGAGTCATTGTGTTCTCCCTAGAATTCATGTTTATAGTGGTGTCTCTGGCACCTTGTATTCTTTGCAACATTTCCCTCACAGAGTCCCTCTTAGGATTTCTTGTAGGGCTGGTTTGGCGGTCATGAATTCTTTCAATTTTTGTTTATTTGGGAACACCTTTATCTTTGCTGCTGCCTGAGGCACTGGGCGTTGCCGGGCGTTGCCGGAAAAGCTGTGTGCTCCTGAAGCGGAAGTGTGCACCCCCACCCCCCATCGCCACCACCGCCAACTCCCTGGCAGGATCACGTAAGAGTGGGGGCAATTTTTCCCTATTGGCACCCGGGATTCGGATTCCAGTGGCCAATACTGGAGGCGAGATGCGCCGTGGAAATGAGGTGTGTGCTCCTGCTCCCGCAGCCAAGGTAGGAGTGAGTACCCCCGGGGCCACCGCCATGGCCGCCAACTCCCCGTCGGGATGGCGCAGGGGTGAAGGCTGTTCTTTCCCTTGTGCCATCCAGGTTCGGATTTGGGCTACCCAGCGGTTATATATGGAGTGAGAGTTTCTTTCTCCAAGCGCGGTTAAACGTTCTTTACCTCTTCTCTAGAGACAGTACTATGAGCGTGTTCAGCTTTTCTTTCTCTTCCCTTTGTCTCTCAGGGGCTCCACGTGCCTTCCCCATGTTGGGCTGGGGCTCCCACCTCCTCTGCCCCTCTCGGGCTGGCCCATTTTACAATCTCCCCAGTTCGCACTCACTCACTCAGGCATCTTTGAGGTTGTCTTCTTTCTGGAGTTCGTATTTTCTCCTTCCACTCTTGCAGATGAGAGTAATGTCCTTCTCAGTTCGATAGATGGGGCAGATGAAGTTTACAGAGCTCCCTTATCTCTGCCATCTTGGCTCCTCTAATCATTTATATAGCCAGCTCCCTGTCACTGGACACGTATGCTGTTTCCTATTTTTCTCTCTTATTAGAAGCCCTGCACATAGTTTCTTCATACTTCAGATTATTTCCTTGGAATTCATAGATCAAAAAGTCTGACTATTTTCTGGTTTGTGATATGTATCATAGAAATGTTTGGGGAAGGGTAGTACTAATAATAAACAATGTCGTCAGCAATTTGTGAGTTTCAGGTTTGCCCCACGCTTGACAGCACTCGATAGTATCACTTTCCAAATGTCTGCTAGTATCAGAGCATTAAACACGGTACCTCACTGTCATGCCTGCTCTATGGCAGAAACGTCCCAGACCAAAATGCAGAAAAATCTCTGCTCTTCCTGGGCAGCTAGTGTGTGTTTATCTTGTGGGTACTGGGACTCCTGTGACTTTATTGTATTGATTGGGTTGGAGCTCTGAAGCCGAATCATAACCCACTTTTAACCTGGGCTCCATCTTCATGCTTTCTGTTATTTTCCCTCCATCTGTGTCGGCATATCTGTAGCCATTCAGGACTGTACTGTTGTGAAAATCTGCTTCGTATCTTGGCTGTAAAATCAGCTCTGTGATAAGAGTCTGGAGGCTGTACTTGGCCGGAGGGGGTGAGGCCACTAAAACCACGGTGTGGTCATGGGGCAGATTGCTGTCGCCGACCCGCACAGACCCCACCCTGCATACCTACCGCATTTTCCTCAAGTCACAGCATGTTGAGAGGGATGTAGTCCAAGTGAGTACCCAAAACCTGAGTTTACAGGAGTTAGGGTCGAAGAAACCAGGGCTGTGTCAACTACGGAAAGATTTCAGAGAATTCTGAAGCAATGCAGTACCATCGTTGTGAGAGAACATTTGAGAAGGCCTTTTTTATTTCCCAAAGTGGTATTGTCATGTTCCCTTACTAGATTTTCTAACCATCCTTGTAAGGAATGCATCTGTTTCACCCATTTTCAGATGAGGAAATGCTGCCCCATTATTCTTACTGGAGATAACTTCCCAATGTACAGAAATGGTCGATCCTTACTTCACCCATTCCAGATTCTCTAACTTGTCCACTTCCTTCCATCCCACTGATGCCAATTTAGTTGAGGTCACTAGCACCTGATCTGGGGACGAGTATATATATATTTTTAATGTTTATTCACTTTTGAGAGAGAGAGAGAGAGAGAGAGAGATGAGACAGAGAGACAGAGTGTGAGCAGAGGAGGGGCAGAGAGGGAGACACAGAATCTGAAACAGTCTCCAGGCTCTGAGCTGTCAGCACAGCTTGAACGTGGGGCTTGAAATCACAAACTGTGAGATCATGACCTAAGCTGAAGTCAGATGCTTAACCTCCTGAGCCACCCAGGTGCCCATGGGGAGGAACATATAACCCCCTGAGTCCCTAAATGTCAGAGAGGTCAAGCAGCACCTCCACGTTCAAATAACTAACAGGATCACAGTAGCTGGCAGTTGAATGACTGAGTGGATCAGTCAGTGGGAATATCAGTGGGGATGGGAGAGGGTGTGGATGGATCAGGAGAGACGCATCCCTGTCTCTGAGGAGGCACTGTGTGTTCAGGCTCGCCAGTGGGAGGCTGGCAGTCCGTCTCCTCTCACACAGGGCGCCTTGCAGGCGGGCTATCCCTGACTGTGCCTACCTGCTGGGTGCTGTGCTAGAAGGGGAGGGGGCTGGAGGAATTTGCTGCAACTTAAAAGTCCCTTGAAGTAAAATGGAATGAATTATCAGGACCATCAGTGGTAATAATGGGTAATGTTTACTGAGCCCTTACTAAGCGCGAGGCACTGTTGCAAATTATCCACATACGTTTACTTCTGGATTTTACAAGAATTCTCGAAGGGAGGGCTTATCATTCCTATTTTACATATGAGGAAACTGAGCCATTTGAATACCTAACTAAGGGTCCCCAGCTAACAAATGGCTGAGTTTGGATCTATCCAAGCCAGGGAGCCGAGTTCCAAAGCCCTCACATAGCACCTCGTCTCTGCAGCACCAAGGATGAGGCCTGTTGGTTGTGCCTTTATCTGGCAGGTGGCCTCTCCCCCCAGGTTCCTTGCAAACCCGTGTGAATATTCTGGGCAACACTGCACAGGAGTCAAGGCTATACCTCGGGGCAGGGGTCGGGCTTCATTCCTCGATTCTGCAACGTGGTTGAGCTCCTCGCCCACGCCAAGCCCTGGCCAGGTGCCCGTTCCCCCCAAGCTCACATTAAGGTAGAGGAGACATCAAATAGGCAGGCAGAGAGTAAGCCAACAAGGCAACTTCAGAGGGTGGAGCGAGAAGAAGATGACGTAAAGCAGGGCCACAGGACATGCTTGTGCTACTCCCTGCTGGCTTGTCAGAGGAGGCCTTGGGGCAGAGGCCCGGATGTCGTAAGAAAAGGAGCCGATCCTGTGAGGATGTGATGAAGTTGCATTCCTGGCAGAGGGAGCTGCCCTACAAAGGACCCCACTGGGGAGGGAGCCTGGTGTGTTTCAGGAATAGTAAAAAAGAAGAAGAAAAAAAAAAAGCCAGCATGGCTAGCGTCTGGTGAGTAAGGGTGAGTCATGGGAGAGGAAGACCAGGAGGTCAAGAGCAGGGACCGGTTAAAGAGGCGGAGGGTGGGTCTTCGTCCCAGGCACGGTGGAGTCCACTGGAAGGCTCTAAGCAGGGGGATGACTCGTTCTGGGTCAGTCGGTACTCCCCCTACATCGTGAGTAGGAGGGTGAAGCACAGAGCGGCCGAGTGAGACCCCTTCAGAGTCCAGGGCCCCACAATCACTCCAGTGCTCCCCTCCCAGCTCCCAACCCCTGTAACCTCCCCAGGGTCCCGATGGCCCCTTAGTAGGTTATTGCAATCAAGGACGCATGCGTTCCCCCTTTCTTTGGATTGCTGTTTGTAAACCTCAGTCACTGTGCTCCCTGCTTTTCCCCATGGGTAACTGATTCTTGTGTTGACTTACAGATCATAAGGCAGCAGTTTCCTCAGTTGACCACGAGACGACTCGGGACCCGAGGACAGTCCAAGTAAGCACTGGCAGCCATTCCTCCTGTGGAGCACACGCCTCTGAGTCAGGCTGGGATCCCAGGTCTTTTATCCTGAGCTCAGTTCCCAGGCCTGGCGGGAAGTCTGTGCCTGGCACAGAAGAGCTTTAGGCAACAGGGCCCCTTCTCCCCGGGCCCCCAAGAGAGAAGCTGTCTGAAACCCAGAGC
Source organism: Helogale parvula (assembly GCA_004023845.1). Taxonomy (NCBI): domain Eukaryota; kingdom Metazoa; phylum Chordata; class Mammalia; order Carnivora; family Herpestidae; genus Helogale; species Helogale parvula. The sequence goes on along the minus strand of PJEM01004309.1, from coordinate 78,974 downwards.
CATCTGGCCCAGCTGTTTGTTTTAAGGAATCTGACTTAGTGCCACCGTGCCTTTAGATGTTTTTTGTCAAATGGCCTAGGGCATTACTTAAAAGAGCACTTTGTGGCTTCTTGGACAATTTCCAGGTTACTTGGATTGTTTTGCTGAGCAGATTCTCTGCTCGGACGGTATCCATTTGGCCAGAGAAGCAACCTGTACCAATCCCTGCCAGTGAGGTGGGATGGAGAGGTCCAGCCCTGGTACACAGGGCACACGGCGTCCCGGCCAGCCGTTCTGGGGGCCAGCCCACCCACCCTTGCTTCACTTAGTGTGTCAGGTGTGCGGCGCAAGGCACAGGTCTCCTGCCCTCATGGAGCATGTACTCTGGTGGGGAAGACAGATCAAAAATAGATAATCAGATTGCGACAGAGGCCTGTCATAGAGATTAGCAGAAGGAGGGTCATGTAGTTTAGAAAGGGTAGCCCGGGAAGTCCTTCCTGGAGGAGTCCTGAGAAGTGAGAACGATTCGTGGACCCCTTCTCTTAGGTGCGAGTTGGTAGGAAGGGAATCTCCATCTTCACTGCATAGGATTCACTAAAATCTGGATTATAAGACTTGCCTCAAAAGGTATTTCAAAAATCACTGACTGTTTAACAGGTGTTCCATGGCCACATAAGTTTGGGAAACACTGACTTCAACAGGTTCCTTCATGCAGGACTTCTCAGAACTTTTATTATGTTGAGGCACTTGGTGACTCCACTAGAGGGTGCCTTATTATACAGCATTTCTAAACATTTTGACCATGTTACATAGCAGATCAGCACATAGTGACTTAAACAAATACTGACAGTTAAACAAACAACCGTTTAGGACTTATGAGACTTGAAACTAAGGGTACTTCAAAAGCAGTGTGTCCCATACTGTCACCTCACTCCCCCTGCTCCTGCCATCCTTGGGCAGCATTCTTTTTGTTTGGTTGTTTAATGTTTATTTATTTATTTCAAAAGGGGGGAGGGGCAGAGAGAGAGGGAGGAGAATCCCAAGCTGGCCTGAGCTGTCAGCACAGAACCCGATGCAGGCCTCCATCTCACACACTGTGAGATCATGACCTGGGCTAAAATCAAGTCGGATGCTTGACTGATAGAGCTAATCCCGTGCCCACCCTGGGTAGCATTCTTATCTTCCAAGGCTGGATTTAACTTTGGAGTCAAGTTAGGTAAAGAAAGTGGGTGATCATCGTAAGAGAAACCCTTTTGGTAAAGCTCTGAAAATAACAACACTGTGTGTGTGTGTGTGTGTGTGTGTGTGTGTGTGTGTGTGTGTGTGTGGCTTAGAAGCTCTGGGGGCAATTTTCAAAGAGACAGAAAATTTTGAGCAGAGGACATTTGGGAATAAATGTCTAATAAATTTCCAAGGTGACTGCTCTGAAGAATAAACCTCGTCCATAAAGAAAAACTCTAGTTTTTAGAATTTAAAATTTAAAAATGAGGTGTCAGCCTTAGTAAGAATATAGAGTACAAAACCAGATGCCACCTTACTTATTTGCTGGTAAGCACGGCGGCTGCTACTCAGCGGGCCATTCAGTCCACACATTAAGTGGGTGGTTGGAAGTGTGTTGAATGAACAGAAATAAGTGAGTCTTTGAAGAGATACATTGTTGCCTATATCTAAGATAGAAGAGTAGAAACAGACTGTGGAAATATATACATAGTAAAGATAGGGAACAAAGGGAATAAAGATAGAACATTTCGTATCCTACAGAAACTTGAAGAAAGTTACCCTCTGTCTACATGTGAGACCTTGATTTTATTTATTTTTTATTGTTTTTGTTTTTGTCTTCTTCTTTAACCCAGAAGCTAGCAAATTGGGCACTATCGTCTTTAAACATTTGGTGGTGTCAAATTCATTGTATCCACTCAGTAAGGAACTGGTTGAAAGGTAGCAAGAAGGTTTAGTCTCCGGTTTGGCCTTCTAAAGAAAAATCCCTCAGCACATTTACCCTGACAGAATCGATCTGGGTGACTGTGGAGTGTGTTGACATGTCTATGGAACTGAAATAGAAAAACCGAGAAGTGATCAGAGCAATAGCTTCGCTGCAGTTGCTGATTTCAGCCACACACACACATGCTCTAGGAGGGAAATCAAGAAGTGGTCTGATCTGAATGTGTTATCACTGTCTTGGTCTTAAGAGATTATATAGGGGGAACTTTGTTAAGGTTAAGGAGGTGAGTCCTAACTGCCTGGCCACCTGGAGGGCGCTCCTGGAGCAGCGGAACCTTCCCCTCCCCCGCCCGGAGGGTGTCTCTCGGGATGGGGAGGCAGTTATGACAGTTGGGAAGTAGAAGGTGCAGAAGACAGAGAGCAGCTCAACACAGAGAGGAACTTTCTGATCACGGTCCCGACCCAAAATGAACTGGGCTGCCTTCGGAGAGCCTGAGTTCTTCATCCCAGGAGGCTTTCAGATAGAGGCGAGAGACCCACTAAGCAGAGATATCACAGAATGGTATCAGGAGTCAGGGGGGTGGGGAGCAGGGGAGGTTATGTGTGCTCATCTCCCCTCCTTGGGAAGCCTCTCTTGTAACTCAGAATGCACCACCATCCACACCTCCACCAGCAGAAAAGAGTCATGTGCTGTACAGTTTCGGGACGCGAGGTCCATGAGTTACTTACATTAGCGTTGCCGTGAAGTTATAGCAATCTAGACGTACCAAATCAGAATCTTTGGGGGTGGGGCCCTGGAGTCAGTCTTTTAGTGTTTTGTTGGTGATTCTTAGTAGTAGTAAAGTTTGAGAATCACTGGCTTGGAGGTTAAAGCACTTTAGACATTGAAATCCTGCCTCTACTCACTGGGTGATCTTGGGCGTGTTACTTAAATTCCCAGGGCCTTAGTTTCCTAGTCTGCAAAATGGGGATAGTAGTTAATTCCAGCCTTCCAGAGGCTTTGTGGGATCAAGTAGGGTACTGTGTGTAGCTCATTTCGTACCACATTGGCTGCTGTGAGGAGCACTGATTTACGAGCGTATGATGCGGTCTCTCGCAGGACTGGGGATCCTAGAACCGCAATGTATGCAGACACTCCACCTACTGGGCTTGTCAGTCTTAAACTGATGTGCGTCTTAGTTAACTTTGATGCTTGTGTCAGTGCTGATCCTGGGCCCCCACTCCCACTTTCTGAATCGGTATGTTTAGGGAGGGAGGGCCTAGGAATCTGTATTTTTATTATGCCCCATAAGTGACTCTGATGGACCTCCCAAGACATTAACAGCATCCTGCAGTGAGATCAGCCTTGAAGAACCTCTTCCCAACAGCTGAGTGACCCAGACAGAGCCAATTACTCAAGCTTTCTAGCCGTCTGTTTTTCCATTGTAGAAAGACTGTAGTAGTCTTCATTGCAGAGAGTATTATGTTTTACAAATTAACGTAGGTGAAGTAGCTTGCAAAGTGTCTAGTATGTAGCAAGCGCTCAGTAGTGTGTAGCTGACATCCAAACAAAATGCACCTTCCATCCCTGTTAGTCTTCATTGAAACATTGCTGTTATTAAGCGCATTTTAATAACAAGTTTTGGTCTTTTACATTCAGTGCCAACTGAGACACTGGGTCTATCTTTTTTAAAGAGACAGTTCTTTAAGGCTACCATTTATTGATTAAGAAAATGGGCCAAATGAATATTTCTTGGTGGTACAGTTGGCAGTTGCAAACACACCCTTCTTCCTGGGTCTCCATGGAAAAGGACACTCAGGTTCTGTACTTCTGGGGTCCCATGTGGGGCTCGATATAAGAGATTAAATCCAAATGGAAATTTTTTTCATCCCCTTTTCTGCTTTGCAAAGTATTTGACTTAACATTTTCTGTAGGAGGCAATTTTGGTTATTTTTACCTGCCTGATTGATGGCTGCAACATGGAACTTTGGTTTAAGTCTAGATTTCTGAGATGTCAAGTCTCATAGGAGAATTAACTCTTCTAGCCCAGGGAGGATGGGCCCAGCCATCCTTGGCCTTGGGCTCCCCTGCCCAGGAAATGCCGCCTGATAACAGTGCCTGTGGGTCTCTCTCTCCCCTTTCCCTCTCTCTCTCTTTTTGTCTTCCTCTGGCCCAGGTACCATTACTATGGCATCGCAGTGAAGGAAAGCTCCCAGTATTATGATGTGATGTATTCCAAGAAGGGAGCCGCCTGGGTGAGCGAGACGGGCAAGAAAGAAGTGAGCAAACAGACGGTGGCATATTCACCCCGGTCCAAACTTGGAACGTTGCTGCCAGAGTTTCCAAATGTCAAAGATCTAAATCTGCCCGCCAGTCTGCCTGAGGAGAAGGTGACCACATCTGAGGCGTTGCTGGGCATGGGTGGCTCTCCCTTTCTCTCTCCTTTTACACAACACACACAGCCCCTCTCCCCCTCTTACTCTCTCTTAGTGCGAAATGGTGAGTTCAAAAATATAAAGATAGAAATCTGGGTAAAACGTGGACTTTAGTTAATGATAATGTATCAGTATTTATCCATTCGTTGTGAGAAATGCACCGTACTAACGTAAGATGTTGACAGTAGAGGTAAGCGGTGTGGGGCATATGGGAACTTCTTCGTGCTTGTCTTCACAACTTTTCTACAAAATCAGTAACTCCTATCCTGAAATAGTTTATCTATCTACCCATCTAACCAACCTACCTACCCATCTATAATGCTCCACTGTCTCACTTCATGAAGGAAGGACTTCTTAGCTCTAGACTGTTTTCTGTTTTATTTATTTTATTTTATATTTTTTAATGTTTATTCTTGACAGAGAGAGAGAGTATGTGCTAACAGGGGAGTGTCAGAAAGTGGGGGAGACACAGAATCCAAAGCAGGCTTCAGGCTCTGAGCTGTCAGCACAGAGCCCGACGAGGGGCTCAAACCCACGAACCATGAGATCATGACCTGAGCCGAAGTCAGATGCCCAGCCAACTGAGCCACCCAGGCACCCCTAGATTTTTTAAAAAATATCTTTTTAAAAATGTTTACTTATTTTTGAGAGGAGGGGAGCACTCGAGCAGGGGGGAGGCAGAGAGAGGGCAGAAGAGGCTTCAGAGGGCTCCACACTGACAGCAGCAAGCCCAATGTGGGCCTCGAACTCATGAACCATGATATCATGACCTGAGCCGAAGTCAGACGCTTAATCCACTGAGCCACCCAAGTGCCCTGATATGTTATTTTATAGGATAAAGTTTCCCATGTGCTACAGAGAATGTGATGAAACCTTAGTTCGATAGACAAAGAAAACTTTGCAGGCACAGTGAATCAGATAGTTTGGGTCACAGGGTATTTGGAGGAAATTCTGACATCCATCTCTAGGGCACCGATCTAGATGCAGCTGTTGAGCTCCTGCTGTCTACCTATCACGCTGGGAGCTGGGATGCGGAGGGAACAGAGAGTGTGCTGCTCCCAGGGATATCACAGCCAAGTGGGGAGATGGATGCTTATATATAAGCAAACTAAGTTTATACAAAATGAATGCATGCCTGTGTTCTGAAACAAGAAGATTATCTGTAAATAATGCTTTAAATCTGAGAACCAGTAAATATTTTTTCTTCTCAAAGTTGCTTTCCCCCCTTGCTATACTATAGCTTTAAAATTCTTGGATAAATGGAGCTGGAGATGAAGTTCTTTTGCTGGACAGACTCCAGGAAATTTCTGAATGTCTTTTTGTGATTTTTGGCAAACATCTCTTCTTACAAGAAGACACTGGGTTTTAACCTTTTAGTATCTTAGTTGACGAGGAGAATTTCATTAATATGCTCTGCTGAACACTACTACATACCAGGCACTGTACAAAGTGCTGGATTCAGGAGCCTGAATAAGATGCCATTTTTAATTTTCCCAGAGCCCATGGTCTCAGGGGTGAAGAATGGGGGAGATAGATACCCATGCTTTCCACTACACCGAAGGACAGGTGCTCCCATGGAGAAATGACACGCAGGTGCTGTGGGAGCACAAAGGAGGGAGCCCAGGGTCAGAGAGCACCACTGATGAAAGCTAGACCTGGTCTTACAGGATGAGTGGGTGTAAAACAAATTTCATCTCCTCAACAGGGAATAAATGACTTGAAAACTGAAATTCCAAAGGCAGCAGTCATGTGTATTCATTATGTTTTTATTATTGATTCCTCCCCACCCCCGCTCCCCACAGGTTTCTACCTTTATTATGATGTACAGAACACACTGTCAGAGAATACTGGACACTGTAATCAGAGCCAACTTTGATGAGGTAGGTCAACAAGTGCTGAGCTGTGAATACTCTGCATTAAAATATTATAGTAACCGTAGCTTCTACTGCACTAGCTCCTACTGGGTGCCAAATGTTGGGAAAACCCCTGATGTGCGTGAGCTCCCATAACCTTTACAGTGATCCCAGGAAGCAGGCTCTGTTGTTACCCCATTTTACAGACCTTCTGTGAGAACAAACAATTCTCTCTGACGGGAGCCGTGAACTGCATCCTGTCCCACCGCCTGCTGGGAAGACCGTTTGCAGGGATAGCATACACCTTGTGGTGGAGATTTAGAGAAACCGAGGGAAAGCTTTCCTATATTTTGGATTTGATCTCTTCCTGGGGCTCCATTGGATTTTTGTTTTAAAATGTTACAGTTAAAGAACAGGGAGGAGAAACAGGAGGGGATGAAGTACCAGTTACATAACCAGAGAGACAATACAACCTTCTTGCCTAAAATGCCATCCAAAAGAGCCTTCCTGAGGGCAGAAAGCCACGCATTTCACCCCATAAACCTGAGGCTTTTCTGTTTACAGAAATGTTTTCAGACCAAAAAACAACAATAACAACAACAAAAAACCAAAAAACCACATCCTGGCATAGGTTGTGACACTGAATTTGAGAGAGGATGGGGCAGGCTACAAAGGGGCTATAAAAAACCAGTAGCTATTGGTGGAAAAGATCCCGGAAGTTCCCCAGTGTGTGTTTTGGGGGGTGTGCACTGTGGGAGACGGAAGGGTAAAAAATGATGTATGGCACAAAATGCTGTCTCCCCCATCTTCCTTGGCCTCTCTGCCTCTGTGTCTCGCAGCAGCGAACGTTTATTGAGCACCCCGCTTGCTTGAGTTCGCTCCCAGACAGTTCCCTCAGTAACCTGGGCACTGGTGGTCTGGTCACCCGCGAACTGGCACTTGGCCCCCAGACAGAGTTCTAGGAGAGATAGCAGTGCTGGTGGGGAGGACCGCGTTTCCTGCTCTTGGCTTTTATTCATGAGATTGTTCAAATCTCCCAATTCCTTCAGCGACCATTTTAAGTGGATTTTTCTTTTTTAAAGAAAGAAAAATCACTGCTTTCTCTCATGTTGTGGTTTGGCAATGTCTTCCATCCCAGAAATCACTGACATGAAGCCAAATAAAGGCTCATGTCAGTGAAGACAACACTGGCTTCCGTAGCAAATACCCCAGATCTTAATGCGTGAGCCGTTTATTTCTTGTTGATGTCACAACCCAGTGTGGGTGCTCACAGGGGAAGACTGGTTGCTGGGGGTCCTTCAGGGACCCAGGCTTCTTCCACCTTGTGGCCATACCCTGCCCTAGAGCCTTGGCATCCTCTTTGTTCAGCAGACAGATGGGGAAGAGGAGTACAGGGAAAACACACCCCCTTCTTAACCTTGTCAGCCCAGAAATAAAATGCATCACTTTTCCCCATATTCCATTGGCAAGAGCTGGTCTCATGACCCCACCTTGATGCATTTATATATTTAGGCCTAAGCTTCAGGATCAGTTGACTTGACATTCAACCTAACACGGCCAAATCAGAGCTTTAATTTTCCACCTGAGTTTGTTTTTCCCATTTCAGATTGCCACCACCATACATCTAATTGCTCAAGCCATGAAGCTTGGTGCTTCTCTTTCCCTCGCCCTTCATATCCAGCCCCTTGGGAGGTCCCACCAGCCCCACCTCCTGCTGTAACACTGTGTCTGTCTGTTTCATATCCAACTTCCAAGTTCCTGCTCTTGGGCTTTCTTCCACTCCTCTCCCTCCTTCCTTTTCCTTCCCACTCCAAGGAACCAGTACCTTTGGACATTAAATGGCCTGAAATGCAGAGAATAGAAAGGGAAGTCAAAACTGGCTAACACCTACCTCTCAAAAGGCTGCTCAGGAGACTGAAGACTGATCAGGGCTCCCTATGCAACTTGAGCAGGCTTGAAACAGACAGATGCCTGGTAAAGACTGATTTTCCACAGATTTGTTTTCACCTACACAGCTGCTGATTTTTTCCAGAATTTCTGTTTGAAATTGATAGCTCACACATAAAAAAGGAGTTGGGATGCATGCAAGGAGAGCTAAGAAAGACAACTGAATTCAGAATCTACCAAATCATAGGAATCAACTGGGCAGGGGTTCTTAGGTAGTGTTGGAAGGGCAGGCAGGAAGGTCCAGGACTCAGCCTGAGGATGAGGCTCAGGGACAAGCTGGGACCAAGGAATAGTAGAGGGTCTTCTAGAGGTAAAGTACCTTATCCAAGAGTCCTGGCCATCTCCTGGCCCAAGCCAAACCAGTAGTCAGCCACCAGGTGCCCCAATGACAGAACAAGAGACTTGACAGATGAGCAGAGCCACAGTGGGAATCCTGGCTGGTGACACAAACACTTAGACAAGGGGTAATAAATGCTTCAGGCGGTCCATGGGTTCCTTGGGCCTGGGAGTGGCAGTGTCTCCATGATGTAATAAGAACCACCACCACTAGCCTTTATTAAGCATCTGCTGTGTGCCAAGCACTAAAATAAGTGCTTTTGGGGAATCTTTACCAAACCCTATGCAGTAAATACTCCTTTTATTATCATTTCACAGGTAAGGAAGCTTAGCTATCTCTGAACTTAAGAGAGTTAGACCGCTGGTTGGTAGTAGGGCCAGAGTTGGAAGCCAGTCTTCACTCATCTGGATTTTCTGTTTTAATTTGTGATCTGGCTGAATACAATATTTTCACTGTTGTGGAATAAATGGGACTGTGACTTAAGTTTCACAGTTTACAAACCTGACCTTCATTCACCATTTGATCATGGTTTTAATCATCAACTACCATTTGCTTCCCAGGAAGTCAGGGGTCATGCTTTTCGCCCCATTCCTTATCCCCTAAGCCTCCCACCATCCAGTGCAGGGCATGAATGTCAGGGAAGTCTGTCCCCAGGAGGCTGAGCTCAGGTCCCCAGGTTGAAGTCTGAGGTCGCCTCGTCAGAGGAATGGGCCTGAGGGGCACAGCAAGTCACCAGGGCAAGGGTAGAAAGCTGGGGAGTGCCAGCAGTCCAAGGATAGAGATGAGTCTCAGGAATGAAGTAGAAGGCCAGTCAGCATGAGAAGAGCAAACTAGATGTGAGACAGATTGGTGCAAAGACTGAGGCAGATGTGGCCTCCACCTCGCCCATCCCCTAACTTGCTGTCTGGATTTGGACAAGCAAGTTAATATCTCTGCAAAATGGGAGTAAGGATTCTCAGCTGTGGTAGAATTACAAGTATTAAGTGAGAGAACCAAGGCAAAGTACCTGGCATATAGTAGTCACTCAGTAAATAAAGCAAATGCCCGAAGCAATACCACCACCACGTATTAGACTAAGTTGTCTTTTTCATTGAATCGGGTTATTTAGGGAACGAGGAATGTGGATAATGCCACATGTGGGGGTTCAAGAGTGCCCATCCATGAGGGAAAGAAGGACACATAGTCCAGAAACCAAGTTGAGCCTATGAGAATTCACAAAAATTCAGTAATTTGTTGCCTGTCTTCAAGTTGAGCCGCTTCTCAGTGTTAATTAAACTAAGTATTTTAAGGTTATCATATACACCAGTTAGCCATCTTTGCTGTTTCGCTTCACTTCCCTTCTCTTGTCCCACACCTCAGACCCCTGCCCTTCTCTCTCCCTGATGTCCAGCTCACCTACTAAAAGGCACAGAGATATACAGACCACCCAAGAGGTCTCTGCCTTAGACATTGACTCTGGGGCTTGCTCACCCAACAGCACAGCAGGAGCGCCTGCTGTCGTTGTGTTAATAATGCACTCTTGAGTGCCTGCTGTGTTTCCGTTCTGTACTAGTGTTTTGGGTTGGCTGCCCACATAGCTTACTGGCCACATACCACCATCTGGCATCCCATAGTGGCAACAACCAGCCAGGGTTCTTTGGGGAAGTGGAGGTATTTGGATAGGAAGAGGCTCTGATATTTTATTCCATTTTCGGTGCACAAATTTGAATCAGGAGTCTTGTTTCTGGTGTCCATTTTCCTCCCTTCCAGATACATTCCTTTTACCCGCAATCCCGCATCATCCCCTTCTTTGTGATTACCCCCAGGGGTCACCAGCTGGCCCAAAGAATGGTGAATATAGTGCTCTGAGCTCAGAAAGAGCAATACGCCTTCAACTTTTCCTAGACCACAGTGAGCATGAAGGGGCTGGCGGGTTCCTGTGCTAGTCCTCTCTTGCCGGGCAGAGGAGCCCCCAGGCTGCCAGGCCAGGTGGGTCTGTGGCAGTGGCATGGCACACAGGGGGGCCGGGTTGGGGGGAGACTCGACAAGGCCTCCTATGCCACAGCAGGGGACTCAGAGGACCTCACTGCAGACGGGTGGGTCCCAGGCTCTGTCAGGAAGGCTCTTTGTAACCTTATGATTTTGTCTGTGGACTGATACAGGTTCAAAGTTTCCTCCTGCACTTTTGGCAAGGAATGCCGCCCCACATGCTGCCCGTGCTGGGCTCCTCCACGGTGGTGAACATCGTCGGCGTGTGTGACTCCATCCTCTACAAAGCTATCTCGGGGGTGCTGATGCCCACCGTGCTGCAGGCATTACCGGACAGGTGGGCATGCTTCTGCACGTCTCCCTCCATGACTGGTCCACAGCACTCACTGTTCCTGCCTCTCCTTTACTGAACATGATCCCGTGCTGTCTGGGGGACGGGGGTCCCCCTTTAAAGACAATTAACACTGGGGTCTTAAAAGTTTTATTTATAATTTTTTAATGTTTTATTTATATTTGAGAGAGAGAGAGAGGCAGCATGAGCAGGGGAGGGTCAGAGAGAGAGAGCGGGAGACACAGAATCCGAGGACAAGCTTCAGGCTCTGAGCTGTCAGCACACAGCCTGATGTGGGGCTCGAACCCACAGACTGTGAGATCATGACCTGAGCCAAAGTCAGATGCTCAACCAACTGACCCACCCAGGTGCCCCTGTAATTTTTAAAATAAATAAAAATTTTAATATTTTGAACCATTTGATGGTTCAAAATTCAAAAGGTGTAATACAGCATATAATGAAAAGTCTCTCTTCATGGGAGACTTCTGTTCCCCAGACACCCCAGGCCCCTCTGTACAGCATCAAATATAGTCATTTTCTTGGGGAATGGAATCCGTGCAGAGGTGCTGTGCACATATAACCTATGTATATGATATGCTCTTTTTGTCTTTCTCATGGAAATGGCGATATACTGTATTATACTGTATTCTGTATACAGAACAGTATAATATAGTCTTGGAGTAAAATGCAGGACAGTAAAAACGGTCTTGTAGCTTATATTGGGGCTTCCAGTCCCCTCCAGATTATTCCCTCCTGTGCCCCAGGCTGCCTCCTGCCCTGGGGCTACAGGGAATGCAGCGCCTCCCAGGGTTCCCTTCCCTGTGGCTTCCAGCTGGGCTCAGCCAATGGGGAGATCAGAGGCAGGGAGTGAACCGGACTCTGTCTCCATCCCCATGAGGTCACTTCGGACCGGCTGTGTCCATCCATAGGCCTCCAGGGCCTTCCAGCATACCACCAGATTCAAATTCTTCCGGAGTGCCTGGGGCTTAGGTTTGGAGGTTTGTCCCTTGGACACGGGGCGGATGAGAGCCTGCTGCCCCTAAGCCCCATTAGCAACAGTCTCCCTTCCGGGCTCCTCCAAGCCTGTCAACACCTGCATGACTTGTCTCTTGTAAGTAAACTCTCCGATTTTAAATGGCATCTATTTCTTGTTGGGACTGTTTGAGAACAATTCAAATCAGTCTGTAAAGAGATTCTTTTTTATGCCTGCATGCTGTTCTACTGTACTGAATTTAATCGGTTGTCTTCATGTTTCTGGTCTTGCTTCACTACAGATTAACGCTGTGATGAATGATGTTTGAAGCGCATTCTTTTTTCTTGGTGGAGTGCGTTAGCTTTCTCAGGGCTGCAGCAGCAGAGTAGCATAAATTGGGTGGCTTAAAACAGCAGTAAGGAATTCACTCATAGTTTTGGAGGCCAGGAGTCTGAAGTCAAGGCAGGGGTGGTTCCTTCCAGGGACTCTTAGGGAAGACCTCCTCTATGCCTCTTTCCTAGCCTCTAGTGACTGCTGGAAGTCTCTGGCATTCCTTGGCTTATAGATGCATTTCTCCCTACCTCCATCTTCACATTGACTCCCACTCTGTGTGTCTCTGTGTCTCTCTCTCTTTATTTTTAATGGTTTTTTTTGGTCTTTTATTTATTTTTGGGAGACAGAGAGAGACAGTGTGAGCAGCAGAGGATCAGAGAGAGGGAGACACAGAATCTGAAGCAGGCTCCAGGCTCTGAGCTGTCAGCACAGAGCCTGACGCAGGGCTCGAACCCATGAACCATGAGATCATGACCTGAGCCGAAGCCGGATGCTTAACTGACTGAGCCACCCAGGCGCCCCTTTTTTTTAATGTTTTCTTTATTTTTGAGACAGCATGAGTGGGGCAGCGAGAGAGAGGGAGACACAGCATCGGAAGCAGGCTCCAGGCTCTGAACTGTCAGCACAGAGCCTGACGCGGGGCTCGAACCCACAAACCATGAGATCATGACCTGAGCCAAAGGCAGAGGCTTAACGACTGAGCCACCCAGGCGCCTTGTCTCTGTGTCTCTTATAAGGACACTTGTCATCATATTAAAGGCCCACTCAGTTAATCCAAGATGTCATCTCAAGATCCTTAATTTAATCACATCTGCAAAAAAGGTCATCTTCACAGGTTCCAGGGGGGCCTATGGTGGGGAGGGCCACTTATTCCAGCAGGGGAACTCCATGTGCAGAGTATATCCCGCAGGGCTGACGTTCTAACTTGAAGGGTATGTGACTGAAACGTTTCTCAGTGAAGCTGTAATATGCATTTCTCTTGTTAGGGATGAAATTGAGTATCTCTTCGTATCTTTAAGAGCACATTTCTTTCCTACAAACTCTCCCTTCTTTTTCTTCTTCTTCTTTTTTTCAAGTTACTTAGCATACAATGTAGTCTTGGTTTCAGGAGTAGAAAGAACCCAGTGATTCATCTCTTACATATGACACCTAGTGCTTGTCCCTAAAAGTGCCCTCCTCAATGCCCCTCACCCATTTAACGTCCCATCCCCCCCAGCAACCCTCAGTTTGCTCTCTGTATTTAAGAATCTCTCTCTCTCTCTTTTTTTAATGTTTATTTATTTTTGAGAGAGAGACAACACAAGTGGGGAAGAGGAAGAGAGAGAGAGGGAAACACTACCCGAAGCAGGCTCCAGGTTCCAAGCTGCCAGCACAGAGCCTGACGCGGGCTCTGACCTGCTAACTGTGAGATCATGACCTGACCCAAAGTTGGACACTTAACCAAGAATCTCTTATGGTTTGCCGCCCTCTGTTTTTAACTTCCTTTTCCTGCCCTTCCCCTGTATTCCATATAGGAATATAATCTTTCTCTGGCTTATTTCACTTAGCATAATACCTTCTTGTTCCATCTACATTGTTGCAATAGCAAGATTTCATTCTTTTTCATTGCCAAGTAGTATTCCACATCTTCTTTATCCATTCTTCAGTTGATGGGCACTTGGGCTCTTCCATAATTCAGCTGTTATTGATAGCACTGCTATAAACATTGGGGTGCATGTGCCCCTTCGAATCAGCATTTTTGTATCCTCTGGATAAATTCCTAGTAGTGTAGTTGCTGGGTTGTAGAGTAGCTCTATTTTTAACTTTTTGAGGAACCTCCGTACTGTTTTCCAGAGTGCCTACACCAGTTTGAACTCTTGGTTCTTATCCTTTGATTATTTTTCTATTTAGTGGTTGATGTTTTTTCTTATTGATTTTTAGGAGCTCTTTATTTATTAGTTGTAATAACCATTTTTCTATATCAGAAGTTGCAAAATTTTTTCATTTCATCATTCCTTTGTCTTTGCCTCACAGAAATGTAGTGATATGTATCAACCCTTGTTTTTAAGGCTTCTGGATTTTGAATCATAATTTTAAAAGTCCTCCCCACTCCAATAATTACATAATTTCCCCCCTGGTTTATCCCACTAACTTTATAGTTTAATTTTGTACTTTTGAGTTTCTGTTCAATTTTGCATTCATCCTGGTCTAAGATGTAAAGTGTGGCTTTATTTTCTCCTCAGGTGCTATCCTTTTCTCCCAAAACCATATGTTAATTATTCCATCTTTCCTTCACAGATCTGAGATGTCTCTTTTTTTATATAATAAATTCTGTATGTATCAGGGGCTCTTTCTGGACTTCTTATCTGATGCCACTAATATTTCTATACATTCACGTTCCAGGGCCACTCTGTTTTAAGTTTTGTGCTTTTAAACATATTTAATATTTAGTAGGACTAGCTCCTCATACTTATGTTCCTTTTTAAAAAGAATTTCCTGTTATTATCACTTATTTTTCCATATGAACTATTTTGCCATCACTTTGTCTATTTCAATATGTTGACATTTATAGCACATATACATGTACTCTTATTGAGATTGTATTACACTTAGAAATAAATTTAGGGAAAAAGATATATTAAAGATATTGAGAATTCTTAATGAGAAACATAGTTTGCCTTGATATTTATTCTAATATTTAATTAAAAATTTTTTAATGTTTTATTTATTTTTGAGAGAGAGAGAGAGAGACAGTGTGAGCAGGGGAGGGTCAGAGAGAGAGGGAGACACAGAATCCGAAGCAGGCTCCAGGCTCTGAGCCCAAAGCGTGATGCAGGGCTCGAACCCACAAACTGTGAGATCATGACCTGAGCGGAAATCGGACATTTAACCGACTGAGCCACCCAGGTGCCCCTCTGATATTTAATTTTGTGACTGCAGGAGTATTGCAGATGTTTTTTTATATAAATTTTTTTATATTTTAAGAATTTATTATTAGATATTTATCTTTTTGTTGCTATTGTGAGTGCAGTCTTTTCCTCCATAGCTCTTGACAGATGGTGGGTTGTATATATGAAAGCTGTTGGTATCTATGTTTTCTATTTTGAGCTGGCCATGTCAAGCTTATCTTGTATTTATTTTTTGAGGTTCTCTTAACTTTCCATGTTTAGAATTCTATTATCTACAAATAGAGATAATTTTACCCTTGTTTTTCTAATTTTTATACTTCTCATTTATTTCTGTTGTCAAATTACATTGACATATGCCTCAAGAACATGTTGAAGTTCTTGACTTTAATGAAAATCCATGTAGTGTTTCCCCATTAAACATCATGCTGGCTTTCGGATTAAGATTGATGTATTTTATCCATATTAAGGAATGTCTATCATTTTTGAATTCATTAAACATTTTATGAAGAGGCGTTGTTGAATATTATCCAATGTTTTTCATCATCTTTGGAAATTATTATTTTATTTATCTCCTAATATTGAACCACTCTTGCATTCCTAGAATAAACCCCACTTACAGTATATATTCTTTAATGTGTGCCAGGGGTCTGTTTGCTAATGTTTTATGGAGAGTCTCTGCATCAAAATCATAAAGTGAGATTGGTCTGCAATTTTCTTCTTGTGTTTGTCGAGACCCGCCTCGGCTGCTCCAGCCCGATGGGCGGAGGATCAACACGGGTTCTTCTCCTGAGGGAAGGAAAGAGAAAAGGGAAAAAGGGGACGCACAGAGAAATAAAACACAACACTCACGGTTTCTGGTTATGCAGAGAGAGAGAGAGAGAGAGAGAGCGTTTATTGGGAAAGCTGTCATTATATACCATTCTCAGGGTGGAAAGAACAAAGCATTTGACTTTATGTCAGATACCAGGTAAAAGAAACGTCCCGATCTGCCTTCAGCAATGCTGGGAGGTGGAGAATTAACACTGAATAATCTAATTACGGTTCTGATCTTTTATGCACCTTGGCCCTCTGGTCTGGTGCAGCATGACTGTCGCCAAGGAAGTTACCATCTCCAGCTTCCAGATGCAAATCTTGTTTACTGGCTCACTCTGCTGAGAGTGAATAATCCTTGCCTTGAGGCAGACAGAAACATGGCAGTCCCCAACAGGTCCTCCCTTTTGAATATATATTTTAAAAGCTCCATAAGGCAAGGAATTGGACCATGCCTGGCTTGGGTCGGAGGCCCACTAGTCCTTCTTACCCGTCATAGGCAAACTCAGAAGCATATGTCAGAGCACCTGTCTTAGGTTGATAGGGTGGTAAGGCCTCTCTTACCCGTCATTGGCTATCCGGCCCGTGCCTCTTGCCACAGCTATTCCATTGGCCTCCTGAATTGGCCATATGGAGCTTAATATACTGGACCTGGGTAGGTTGCGCCTGTAGCTGCCTAAGGAGAGTCATGACCTTATGAATACAACAGGGCTCAAGGGCACCAAGATCAAAATAAAACCATAATAGGTTTTAAACATGGAAGAGGATAGGATAAAAGTCCATAAAATCCACGAAGAAAGGACTGTTGATGCGTTCCTTCCTCCTCTTCTCCAGGTTCCTTTTGAAGCTTCTTTTCCCAGTATGGTCCTAAAGGAAAAGACAAAGATTTCTCTCAAGGAGATTTTTTCTCCCTGGAGGACTGAGTGTTTTGATCGATTTGTTTTACTAGTCTCTCTGGCAGCCATCTGGCTGCATCTGTTTCTTGTTGGTAAATGCAAACTGAACCTCGTCCCCAGATTAAAACTGGGTCTGGACCACGCCATTTATTTTCCAAAGGATCTTTCCAAAGCACGGTAGCAAAAGGTTTTTTTGTGTCTCATTTTGCCAGAGACGTTCAGCAGCTGAGCGTCCTTCTAATCCAAAGTTAAGAAATTTAAAATAAACAATGCATGGTGCAAAAGATTACTGGGGGAGTCCCAGATGGGGTACCAGTCCCCCCTTTTAGTTTTATTAAGGGTAAATTAAGGATAGATGTGCCCGTTTTACTATACCTTGTCCTTGTGGATTATAAGGAATTCCAGTGATGTGTTTAATGTGTAAGTATAGACAAAATTTAGAGAACCCAGTTCCAGTATATCCCGGTGCATTGTCAGGTTTCACTTGTTTTGGAATTCCCAACACTGATATGGCAGAAAGCATGTGTGCTACAACGTGCTTTCCTGCTTCACCAGTTTGTAAAGTAGCATATAGGAAACCGCTGTAGGTATCAATACTCACATGAACATACTTTAGATTTCCAAACTCTGAAATGTGTGTTACGTCCATTTGCCAGATGGCATTGGGCACTAGTCCTCGAGGATTTACTCCCAAATGAGGAACAGGTAAAATGTACAACACAAGAAGAACAGTGTATTATTATTTGTTGTGCCTCCTCTATGAGTGATCTTAAATTGTAGCCTCAGATGATGAAATTTAGAGAGGGGGCTAGGCAAAATTAGAATGAGTTAAACCTGAAATTTTTGTCTTGAAGACAGGCACTGTTACAGTCTTAGTTGTCGAAAAGAGACCAGTTACAGATTAAACCTCTCTGGAGTTAATCGAAATATTTTAGTAACAACAACAAGTTTAGCTCTTGGTGATGAAGTATATCTAGTTTGAAAAGAAATAATTTTATTAAAGACCAAGGCTTGTTGTAATAAATCCTTGTAAGTATGGCCCCTTATAAAGTCTTATTAACTTTAGGTAAGGATTTTAGGGCCAAAGGAGTCAACTCTTGTTATGTAATTTGGATGGAAGTCTTTATACAAGATTCTAAACAGGGGAATAAAGTCTCTAGTAGACAGTTTTGAAAGAGGCCGAATCCAATCAATATTCTCTAATAGTTTTTGAACACCATAAAAGTACATAAAGGCTCTTTAATTGTAAAGGCTGTTAAGTTATAGTTTAAATTTAGTGACATTTATATTTTGATTATTAAAGGTGTTAAATAATGATCTTTACTAAAACATTAAAACTATAGGAACTGCACATATATTTGAATAGTTGCATCATTTACCCACAGTCAAAATTACACTTAGACTATTAACTGTTAGAAATCTGAGTCTCCCATTAAGGGCTTTGTAATCAAAACTTTTTTAGATGGTAAACTTTTGAATTAATTAAGTACAAAGCAGCTTATTAACAGTTATTAAATATTTCTAGTTGTTTTGCCACAAATTAAAAGCACAGACATATATAGGCCTTGTGGCTTGTGCTTTAGTTTTAACTTGTTAGACAGCCAATGAATTTAATCTTAATTTAGTATCAAGTAAAATCTTAACGTTTTAATTTACTAAAAATCTTTAAAACTATTTTAACAATTACTCAATGAAGACTATAGACCAGACCAATTTTAATCTTTTTAAACATACACTTGATTAAAGGTTGGCTGGAGTAGAGATCACAGAAACCTATTTGACTTAATGTAGATTTAGGTAGAACAAAAATTTTTGTTTTAATTAACAAAGTTAAGCACTGAATAAGTTTATTTAAGCTTAGATAAGATATTTTGTTTTTATAGTTGATTTTAACCTCGAAATTTGGTGTAAAAACTGATTTTTGTGGTTTATTGTTATAAGGTAAATTGGCTTTTCCCTGCCCAGCGGCTGTAACCTGAGGCCCTCCGGTTGCCCTGGGCAATGGGGAGGGGGGAAGGGAGAGCAAGCTAGGCTCTCCAGGAGGCAGAGAAAAATTTACCAGTTTAAAATTTTTGAATGCTCAGGAGCAGGTTTGAGGCTACTTAGTATTGTTTAACCAGTAATTATTTAGGCAAATCTATGTCAGTCCAGAGAAGTGAAAGAATTGTCCCCAGGACCAAGGAGTTCCCAGCAGCTGCTTGGGACATTCTTTCAGGTTTCTGTTCCGAGACAAGACAACAAAATTTAGTTCCAATTTAAATCATCAGCCTGGGAAATGAGCGAGGGAGAAGCCCTCGCTTAAACACGGATTTACTAAAGGGCCCACCAACGTCTCAGTGTGGTCCCGGGGCAGGAAGTAGTGATGCCCCAAACAAAAAGCACATGTGCAAATATTTTTAGATGAAAAATTAGCTTACCTCCAGAGGTTTAGACAGGTACCCTCTTTAGGATGGAAGAACATCTATATAGAGTCCTTTTTAAACTCCATATGACTCAAAACTTAATCTACGCTCTTAATATCAATAAAGAGTTCTCTAATGTTAGACTCCTTATGGCTCAAAGCTTAATTTACATTTTTGACTCTGACTTTGCCTATATTTATGGGAGGGTGTTTGTAGCTAACCAAAAACAAGTACAACAGACTCTGTAATTGCCCCTTATTTTTAAGTTTTGATATTAAATAATACAGTGACACAAAGACAACAAAGGGTAGCATTCATTCACACACACACACACCAAAGGCTATTATTCTTTTTTCGCAGAGGTTATAGAGAAAAGGACTGAGAAAAACACTTAGATAACTTCACTCCCTGTGCTCTGAAATTACCGATGAACTCCAGCCGTGACCTGCTTGCAGGTGGCTTCTTTTACACGAATCGTGAACTGCGCGGACGCCCGCGAAGTTGATTCATTTAAACTCCGTTAAACCCCAGCCACGGACCCAGCGCGAGATATCCTCGCGTGAGGCGGCTTCTAGACTCCAGCCGTGACCTGCCTGCAGGTGGCTTATTTTACACAAATCGAGAACTGCGCGGACGCCCGTGAAGTTGATTCATTTAAACTCCGTTAAACCCCAGCCATGGACCCAGCGCGAGATATCCTCGCGTGAGCTGGCCTCTTGACTCCAGCCGTGACCTGCCTGCAGGTGGCTTATTTACACGAATCGTGAACTGCGCGGACGCCCGTGAAGTTGATTCATTTAAACTCTGTTAAACTCTAGCCACGGACCCAGCGCGAGATATCCTCGCGTGGGCTGGCCTCTTAATTTTCCCCCGGCTCTGAACCAGGCGAGAATCCGCCTGGCTGGCCGCTTTTTTACCGATCGGCGTTTTTCGCTGGATCCCTAAACAACTCAGTGTGGAGCGGCTGCGGAACACTAAACCGCTGGTCAAGTTGTTTCCCTTGGGAGACTAAAAATCGCTGGACCGGGAAACGGAAGTCCGTCCATCATACGCTCCGTTCCGGGCTGATAGCAGCAGGGGACTCGCCTCTACTCTAGGTTAGGGCAGCAGGCACTGTGGCGTGTTAGATCGCCAGGCCCCGGGGCGCCCATCCCAGCTCTGGGCGCGCTTTATTGTGGGTACTTCACCTCAGGTCCGCGTTGGGCGCCATTATGTCGAGACCCGCCTCGGCCGCTCCAGCCTGATGGGCGGAGGATCGACACGGGTTCTTCTCCTGAGGGAAGGAAAGAGAAAAGGGAAAA